>JAJMFS010000003.1:697071-906310 GCA_030574815.1 Yamadazyma germanica | reverse complement strand
ATATATTTGAGGAATTTTCAGTGTAATGAATGGCCTTCATCATAACCCTTCATTCCACCCCGAATTTGACTCACCAAATGTTCCTAGGTCCCCTCAGCATAATTCCACTCCTGGTAGTCAACATAGCATACAAAATGGTACTCAAAATTCCGGTCCTCATGACTTATCGGGTCCTCAAGAACAACCTAATCAACCACCTAGTCATGAATCTGGCTTGAATGATTATATCGATCATCATTGGGCCAATTCTCTTCTAATGGATCAAAATCAACAACTACTATACGACATGGATTTCCCTGCCCATATAGAAGGTGCCACTCCCACTAATGATATAGTTCAAAGTATTCAATATCAGAACCATGTTTCACCTGATTTAGATGGTCAATCTCATAATGCTCATGAAAATCCAACACCAGAAAGACCTATATCCAGACCAAAGAACCGGCCATTACACTCGCAGCCACAAGTTCCACCACCACAAGGACCTCAAATACAACATCCTCGTCCTCAATCTCAGCATTCACAAATTAATGTACCGGGTCGACCACCTTCCCAACCCCAAAGTCGTCGATCACCTTTACAACAGCAGCAGCAAGTACTGCCACCAGCTCCAAAATCACAATCACAGCCCAAAAAATCAAAAGCCTCAAGGCCTTGTGACTATTGTCGAAAAAAGAAGACTAAATGTGTGAACGTTCCGGGCACCAGCAACTGTGTACAATGTGAAGCTAGGGGGCTTTCGTGTACTTTTGTTGGTCAGCCAACTAAACGTAAACCATTTGATTACCCTGATGAGGCAATCTTAAAACGCCAATCTCAACAACGTGATGATTATTCGGGGGCCACTAATAATATAGTCGCTCCCAATGTACCTATAAGGGATGTCGCCCCAATTCAAGACTATTCATCCATGAATAATTCTTTATTGAAGAAGACCCTTTCATTGCAATTTCCAAGATCGAGTTTTTATATTGGTCCTAGTTCTTTTGTTTATGATTTGAATTTATTAGACTTAATTGTCGAAGCCCAAAGTAGAGCAAGAAACACCCCGACCCCAAATCTGGGAAAAGTTGAACAAATCAATCTTAACGAAAGTATATCGCTACGAAAAGTAGGTGAAGATACCCAATTTGTATTAAAGGATGATCAAAGTCCTCAATCTTATCAAAGTATGTCAAACGATGTAGATGCAATTGAAAAATTTGTAGCACCCCATGGACAAATTTTGATCGATTTATATTTTAGGATCATTCATCCTTCGTATCCTATATTGCATAAGAAAGTGTTCCTCGAAAAATACTCAAGAACTCATCGGGAATTTAGTGCCCCGTTACTTGCTGCAGTTTATGTATTAGCTATCCAATGGTGGGATTATGATCCATCATTGAATCGATTTTCAAAACCAAATGTTGAAATGATTTTAAAAATCGGTTTGAATAATTATTTATTGGAAATCTTGAAAAGACCTAAACTCAGTGCCGTACAAGCAGGTCTACTTCTCTTACAGTGTAAACATATAGTAAGAGTTGCTAGAAACAACCAGGAAAGTCAACTTAACAGCGGAAATAATGTGAATCAAACTCAAAGTGTAAGCGATTTAGGCTACAGTGATTGGGTTTTATGTTCTCAAGTCATTGCTTTAGCAGAAGAATTAGGTTTAGGACTCGATTGCACTGATTGGAAATTGCCAAAATGGGAAAGAGGTTTAAGAAAACGTCTTGCTTGGGCAGTTTATATCGAAGATAAATGGCTTAGTCTCAAAAACTCTCGTCCTTCTCATATTAATCCTTTGAATTGGGTGGTTACATCTTTAGTCGAAGAAGATTTCCCGGAAAAACACGGTGACGGGGATTTGAAAGAAGGGTCTTCTGATATCGACAACGGTAAAAAAATTTTTGGTCATTTAATTGAATTATCACAAATTCTTTCGGATATAATGGATAATTTTTATTCAATGAGGGCTATGTCAACTATTAAAGACGATGTAGTAGAAATTTTAAAACTTGCTAAACCAATTCAACTTCGTTTAAGAGATTGGTATCACTCTTTACCAGTCGAACTTCACATGACATCTGTTCAGCCCAGGAAACTTTGTTCGAATGGGTATTTGCAATTAGCATATTTTGCGACTGAACTAACACTTCATCGTAAAATTATAACTGTCATTTATAATCAAACTAAAATAGGGAAACCACCTCCTCCAGAATTGGTTAAAGTGTGTAGACAAGCTGCTAAGACAAGATTGCTGGCGGCTATAGAATTCGTGAGAGATTTGAAACCAGAACATATTCATTCATTCTGGCATTCATCGTCTGCTTCTAATTTTACCCTTATTGGAACATTTGCCAGTATATTATTCATCTCATCAAGCTCAAAGGAGGAAAGTACTCTAATCAGAGACCAAATTTTCAATTATAGATGGGTATTAAAAATTTCATCCAAAGGATTTGATCAAGCAGGTGATGCATTACTGCAATTGGACCTTGTCCTTAATCATATTCCAGGACTTTTAAATGAAAACACTGATTTACCTATGATTTTGCCAACTGTTCAAGATATTCCTATTCAAAGACCCGATTCGGTTCAATCAATTAGGCAAATGTCAAACGTGGCTACCAGTCCAATTTCCATGGCTAGTCCTGTAAATACAACCTCCAAACCCGCTCCTTCAGGACTGGGACAATCTCCAAGTCACCAAAATCAAACTAGTAAAGCACCAAGCAATGGTCAACTCGGACCAAATGAAACACAACCCCAAGATCAGAGACAATCCAATTATCGGGGCTCGAATTCGGGGCCTTCGCTAACCAGAAAAAACTCGTATCAAATCAAAGACTCCCCCCATTCTCCAGCACATATTTCCCCTAAGGATACACATTCAGATTCTCCTACTAAGTCCAAGCCGAATAGCCCAGTTATAACTAGATCGCCACTTAGTGTAAGGAATAATGATGAAAGTAGTAGTTAGATGTTGTAATATAAAAAATTATGATTCAATTGTACTTTGAACTTTTATTTCTACGTAACCTAATCAAATGGAGTTAAGTAAGCTTCAGCAATAGCTCTAGCTCTCGCATTAAGGAAAAGTTTCATCTCACTGATTTCCTTATCTACCTCTTCCATGAATTCAATCATAAAATCAACTAATTTGTCTTTTAACATTTGTTCAGTATGGAAGTTAGTGATCAAAAATGATATGTCGTACCCTTTAATTGGAACTCTTCTTAAAATAAAGAAATTCTCCGCTCTTGAAGTTAAAAATCTTGTAAATTGATGGACCAAAATTCGTTCTATTTCATCAGCTTGTTTGATCATGATTGAAACTCTTACTGAATTAATCGATGGTTCAATGAGAACTTTTTCGTTTTCATTTCTTGCCACCACCATTGGATTTAAAATTAATTCCACATTATGAGAATTGTCTACTTCCACTTCTGGACGATTGTGTCTTTCCACTAATTGAGATGAGAAATCTTCTAAACATATAGCGGCTGTGAGAGATGATCTCACGGCAGTTAAATATGGTTTAAGAGATTGAGACTGTTGTTAGTATATTTCAAAGATATATTCGATTCGGGTCTTACGTACCATGTTGGTGATAACGAATGAAAGATATTGGTGAGGTCAAAGTGCGAAAGGGGAGTTGCGGTGTAAGGGCCGAGTGATCTAATGAGCGGAGCCTTGAACAACTATATACCAGTCTATGTATTAATAATTTAAAATTGTTCTTCTTTTAGCTACATTCTTTGGTTCTTCTTCTAGAGCTCTTTTTGGTCGGTTTTCATTGAGCCTACGAGCCACTTCTTGAACCATCTCTTCTATGATACTTTGAATATTTGACGCTTTTAATTTACTGTGCGTTCGATATAACGATTGGTATTCATCGCTGTTAGTGAAGAACTCATTTTTTTCAACTTTGGTAACGAAATCTGTTGCCAATGAATAGGATCCTCCCTCTGATATGAATATACCTAACGAGTCGTAATTACCCAAGAGCCAAAATATTACATTTTTCTTTTGTTGTGTTAATGATTGTAGGAGCTCTTTCTCCATATTTTTTCGAAGCATTTCATAGATCAAATCAACTTCTGTTTCGAAATCGATTTCTGTTAGTCTTTCATCTTTGATCAGCTGTAAACTGGTTCTGAAGGTCTTTTCATCGGTCAAGATCTCTTGTAAATTCATCAGTTGACCCTTTATTAACCCAGATATCATATCAGTCTTAACTTTCAATAGTTGTTGTTTTTCACTGATTATGTCCCAGAATAATTCAACAGCGGTAGATCCATTTCTACCACATATTTCAATAAACGCATCTTCATCTTCAATCAATGGTAAGATCTCATCGAATTTTGTATCACTCAGAATTGGCATATCTGATAATAAACCTTTGAAGGAATCTCTAGCTCGTCTATCATTGGTGTAGTTTTGTTGTTCGATTTTATCAAGATCCTGCTCGATTCGTTTGATTTCTTTGGGATAAATTTTATCAATACAAAGTTGAAGAATATCGACTTTATCCAAAACATTGAAATGCTTGTTAGCCAAAAATCTGTTATCTTTTGTAAGATTATTATAAAGTGAATCCCAGTCATTACTATCACTAGCAAGTTTAGGGTTTATGGATGTTAAATATGATTCCAATTCTATTATTGCTTGTTTTTTAGCTTGAGACCTTGTTCTTATTTCTTGCTCTTCAATTTCATCTTGATACTCTTTAAAGATACCATATATTTCCCCATCAGGCAATACAGAATGCTTGAATATTGGATTTTCTTCCTTAAGAAGGCGTCTCTTGAAACTGTGCCATCTTGTGTGTCGGTTCAATAACCCTTTTTCATGATAAGAGACTAATACTTGACGGAAATTTGATTTGAAATCTTCTCGTAGTTGAGTCTTATTATTCATATGCCTTTTAGTCTCATTAGTTAAGTATTCATCATAAAGTCGTTTTCGTTCTAGGGGATCGTCAACACTCCAGTATTCCAGTTTATCACTAAGTCGGGCCATTACGTCTTGAAATGACCAGGTGGAATCAACGTTGGAATCTTGAAGTAATTGCGTAAAAGATCCTTCTGTTGAAGGTATATCTTGTACAACTGGTCTTTGGGTCAAATCTCGTTCGAATTCGCTTATTTCGGTCTCTACATCAGGATTTTTGATTGGATCTTCTTCTGATACCTCTGTAGTTGATTGTGGTACAATTTCCTCGGGTATAAACTTATCAGGTTGATCCCAAGTAGTCTCACCAGAGACTGAATTATAGTAATATTTAGTCCCATCGTCAGTACTAAATTCCTGCCATTGTAAAACTTCCTTTTCGGTATCTTTCACATCAGTTTCGGGGTTCTCCCACTGAGTTTCCCCCGTATCAAGATTATGAAAGTATTCCTTGCCTTCATCATCGTGTAACTTCTCCCAAGGCATCGAGATAAAAATGAGATAAAATATGAGACAAAAATGTCAGATAAAAACGATTTTCTTCGCGACTTTGTAATTTTGCAACCATTTAATCACTGATTATGAATATTTCGACCGGTAAAAAGACAACATATAGTATAGAAGAATTGAAACTGTTAAGTGTGGGAGCTTTGAAATATGATAAGCTGGCGTTTTCAGATTTTTTTGGAATTTTTAGAGGATTCAAATTAAAAAAAAGAATTTATCTGCCAAATTCACAAAAACCACAAACAAAGTTAGCTTCAACTGATATATTTCAATCCAAATTACCACTTTCTCCAAAAGGCTATTACCACAGAAGTAATTCGGAAAGTAGTAACTTATCCAACTTCGGATTTGGGAAAGAATTACGGTTAAAAGAAAAACCTCAAGTGATTGCTCAATCAAGATTTAATCCTACCAAAGTAGTCAACTTGGCAAAACCTCTTGACCAAGCTAAACCATGGAATCATCAGGGTCATAAAGAAACTATGCATACACCATTGAATCAAGCTAAGAATTTCGGACAAGCGAAACCATCCAATCAATCAATGCAATTCAAACAAATTATCCCTCTTTCAATTCCTTATGGGGCTAAAATCATTAAGATAGAACCAGGTATGGCTATCCCACCAGGTGCTATAAGAATTCCGGTATTATACCCAGATCAGAATAAAAACGATAAACCTGCTTATCCAACAAGTAGATTTGATCCCCACAAACCTCCATTCTTTCCAAAGTCTTCAATGTCTAATGTTCCCTTATCAATTCTGAATAAAGAGAATGAAAATCCTATCGATAATCAAGAGAATCACGAAGATTTACATAAGAGTCTTGAAAGTCAAGCTAGTGATAGTTTTTCGACCAATGATCTGTCTTATGATAGCTTCAATATTCAGATCCAGATTCCAAGTTTCCATTAGTTGGTATCTATGCCTGTTTAAGTAGTGTTATAATTAGTGTCTATATGGCTACATGTGCTACCATCGCATCTCATTTTTTCTCTCTTTTCATCAACCCCACACATTAATATGGAATCAGAGTTGTCGCCAAACTCTCTTATACTTGATCTTGAGCTGTAAGTATATTATACAACGATCTCAATTTTCTTCTGGCAAATGATACTAACTGCTAGCTTTTTTGACCCCACATATGATCATTCTAAAATACAGGAGTTGGAAGTTGATCAACTTACGTGGAATGCTATAATAACTGCAGGACTCGGGAAGCTTTACGGCCTCGTAGGTCAATCCCTTTTCTTTGAGATTGAATCTTCGAAAGATAATGGTAAACAATGTGCTTTGAATATTATGAAAGAGGATGAAAAGGCATTCATTAATAGTCTTTTAACACACCGGTTCAAGTTCAATGCTTTCTATGGAGGTGACGTTGATTGTGATTGTTATGTCAAGGTCTCTAAAAGATAGGAGTTTCATCGAGAGAAGAACAAAAAGGCCACAAAGACCAGGACCAGAAGCCCAAGCACCATTTGGTGAATATAGTCGTCAAATAAGAATGAATTACCTACCTCATACCTCGAGGTTGCCCGAACTTTACCGTGAAAGCCGTTATATGACTGTTATATCCCTAAATTATTATCAGCAATATCTTCATATTGTTCCCTACCTATAATGGTCATTCCATAGTTTTCATAGATAACTCTACCTATAGAGGCAAGAGTCCTGCATAAAATACGATACATGTTATAAATTGGACGGCTCCAAAGTCTAATAGGGATTTTTCCCAAAAACCCCTGAAAAATATACACATTAAACATATTTCATTAAATTGAATACACTTGACTCTCTTTATTATCTCGGCCTCTTCTGTACCCTGACACCCCTTTCTCTCCCAACTCCTCTTGCTCACTATCTGAGCCTCCAGCCTCAATTGGCAATGATGTCTCAAAATCTCAATCTCAATCAACTGCAATTTTCAATATGAAAGTACGGGATATCTTATACTTTACATTGCATTGGCTAATTATAGCCAATGTAGTAATCGCCAAAGAGTTCAAGCCTGATGTATCTTCAAAAATTGAATCTGTTCCTGCAAAAGAATATCTTTATATTGATGACACTCATAATATCTTAGTACTTCGAGAAGGTTCAATCAGTATTTCATCAGATGACGGGAAATCCTTCAAAAAAGTAAAAGGAATTGACGATAAGGCCAAAGTTATTATCATGCAAAGAGATGCCATGTATCCAGAAACGGTATATGCTTTAACCGAAACCAAAACTCATTATATTTCTCAAGATAAAGGTGCTACTTTCACTAAATTCGATTTACCAATTAAAGGGGATAAGGTAGTACATTTCCCCCCAAGAATAATCCTGAATTCTAAGGATACTAAACTAAAATTGATAACTTATATGGAATGTCATGACGATTTATTCATGAGTACTTGCGATCAAAAAGTTGGATATTCTAAAGACTCTTTAAAGTCAATCAAACAATTGGGAATTGATGCTTTATCTTGTACATTTTTACATTCAAACCACGTAATTAATTTAGATGAAGATGCCAATACTGTGTTTTGTATTGAGGATAAATTGAATTCTTTTGGACACGTAGTAGAACTGAAATTACTTAAATCTACTGACTACTTTGTTAAGTCTCTGAAATTATTGAACCCAGAGTTCTCTAAATCAGGAAGAATTGTTGATGTTAGGACTGAACTGAATTTCATTACTGCAGTTCTTCAAAATGACAAATTTAATTCCAATTCAAAAGTTACTCTTTTGATCCTGAAAGATGGTAATGATTTCGAACCTGCAGATTTGAAAACTGATGTGGCCTTTGGATCGTTGTCTTTCTTAGAATCTTCGCCCCTGTCATTATTTATTGCTGTAACTGCATTCAAGAATGTTTTTGGTTCGGGTCAATTTTCAACCATTTATTCATCCGATCTGTCGGGCTTAAGGTTCCATAAAGTTGCAGAGAACGTCTTGGACGAAGAATTTTTCAAGGCTCAAACTATCGATGGGGTTTGGTTCTCGAATTTTGCTGATGACAAAAAGCAGGAGGATGAAAATGGTTCAGACGACGATACTGATGGTCATTCATTACTTGATTTAATCATTGGTGGTGGTACCGATAAAAATATCCAATCTCAAATTTCTTTCAATGATGGTGTTGATTGGCAGCCTTTGAGAGTTGCAGATGATGAGAATTGTAAAGAAAACCTGGGCTGTTCATTACATCTTTTATCTCCTAATTCCTTCGATGGTGAAGGTAAATTTGTAACTGGTCCAACACCAGGTATTTTAATGGGAATTGGTAACACTGGTAAAAAGCTCAGTAAATCTATGGGGGACATGAAAACTTATATTTCCCGTGATGGTGGTGCTACTTGGAAATTTGCAATCGAAGAACCATGTATGTTTTCCTTTGGTGATTTGGGTAATATTATTGTTGCTATTCCTTATGGCGGTAAACAAGATGACACAGATCATGTTTATTATTCTATAGACCAAGGGTTGTCTTGGAAATCTTTGACCTTAGATTCAAAATCTTTCCCTCTTAGTGTAACGTCCACAGTAGATGGTACTGGTAGGATTTTCTTCATATCTGGTTTACTTGATGAGAATAAAGAACAATATCGTGAAGTTTTATTCACATTAGATTTTTCCAAAGCTTACGATAAAGATTGTGGCAAGAATGATCTTGAACTGATTTATGCTCGTGTGACCTCTGCTGACAAAAAGCCAATATGTATGTATGGCCATAGAGAAAAATTCAAGAGAAGAAAGCCTGACGCTCAATGCTTTGTCTCAACTCCTTTTAAAGATGTAACTGTTTATGATGAATCCTGTGAGTGTACTGAACTTGATTTTGAATGTGCGCCAGGTTTCAGACTGTCAAAAAAGAAAGATAAATGTGTACCTGATAAACATGTCCTCAAAAGAATGTGTGAAACAAAAAAAGTCGACAAATTGAAGTTACCTGATATGGTATTAGCTGATGGAAATGAATGTTCTATGGGTAAAAAGTCTCTCAAAGATTTCGTCACTGAACATGATTTGAAATGCTCCGATTTTGGTCATGGTAACGAAGGTAAACCTGGTCATAAAAACCGGGACATAGTAGTTAACGAATTCAATTTTGAAGGCGAGGTGCTAGAATATACTTATTTCCAACAAGGCGAAGATTATTCGGGAGAAAATTTAATCGTAAGAACCAAAGGTGAGAGGATCTTTGCTTCTAAAACTGGCGGTCAAGAATTTGTTAAAGCTCCAATTTATGATAAAATAGGTGCTTATATTATGGGTGAAATTCCAGGTCAAGCAGCTTTAATATCTAATGGAGAAAAATTCTTCTATTCTATCGATGCTGGTATGACCTATAAGAAACTCAAAGCCCCCGGTTCATTCAGTAGCAACAGTCCCGTTATCTCTTTTAGCTCAAATTCCACCGCAACATTCATTGTATATGTTTCTGAGAATGATAATTGTGATGTTTATGATACTGCTGCTGGCTGCAAAATTACTGCTTACTATACCACCGATGCCGGGGCTAATTTTGAGAAATTAAGAGATGAAGTTGTTAAGTGTGACTTTGTTGATAAATTAACCAGTTTAGATACAAATTCCGTGTTCTGCACGGTTCCAAAGAAAACAGAAAGACAAATGGATTTGGTCTCTATAACAGATAATTTCAAAAAAGAAGAAGTAATTGCTGAAGGTGTTATCGGTTATGCTTTATCAGGAGACTATGTCATTGTTGGTAAATATGATGAGAAAGAAAATAACTTAAATGCTTTAGTGACTGTTGATGGAGTAACTTTTGCTGAAGCTTCTTTCCCTCGTGACTTGGATATCGACATTAACCAAGCTTTCACTGTGTTGGATTCAGAATCGGGGGCTGTATTCATTCATGTAACTACTGATTTCACTAAAGGCTCAGAATCTGGTGCCATCTTGAAATCTAATTCAAACGGAACATCATATTCTTTATCTTTGGACCACGTCAACAGAAACTGGGTTGGTTATGTTGACTACGATAGAATTGATGGTGTTGAGGGAATCATTATCTCTAATATTGTTACCAATTACAAAGATAAAAATGGTGATAAGAAATTGAAATCTATGATGACCCACAGCGACGGAGGCCAATGGGATTACATTAATCCCCCAAAAGTTGATTCCCATAATAAGAAGTATAAATGCTCCGGTAAAACTATTCAGGATTGCTCTCTTAATTTACATGGATTTACTGAAAGAGCAGATTATCGTGATACTTTTTCGTCCACTTCTGCGGTTGGAATGATGCTTGCAAATGGAAATGTTGGATCTCATTTGACTGACAAAGAAGATTCATCGACGTTCCTTACTACAGATGGAGGATTCACCTGGAAGGAAATTAAAAAGGGTCCTTATATGTGGGAATTTGGAGATAGAGGAAGCATCATTGTTATTGTTAAAGATGGTAAAACCAATGAAGTATCATATTCTCTTGACGATGGTAAATCTTGGGCTGATTTCAAATTCACCAAAGAAGATGTTAAAGTTCTTGATATAGCAACAGTGCCAAGTGATAATTCTCGTAAATTCATTGTTTTTGCTAATGTGAATGGAGATACAATTGCTTATGCTCTCGATTTTACCAGTATTCATAAGAGACAGTGTCAATTGGATTTAGATAATCCAGATAATGATGACTTCGAGTATTGGTCACCCAAATCTACCAATAGAGGTGGTTCAGAAGATACTTGCTTATTTGGCCATGAAGCTAAATATTTAAGAAGAGCATCTGGTCATACTGATTGTTTTATTGGTCTGGCTCCATTGAGTGGAGGATTTAAAATCGTTAGAAACTGTAGCTGTACTCGAAATGATTATGAATGCGATTACAATTATTATAGAGATGGTGACAATACCTGTAAATTGGTTCATGGGTTATCACCAGCCGATCACCGAAAGGAAATGTGTAAGAACGATGCTTTCCTATATTTTGAACCTACTGGTTATAGAAAGAATCCTTTATCAACTTGTGAAGGGGGTAAAAGATTTGACGCTTTTAAACCAAAGGCTTGTCCCGGTAAAGAGTCAGAATTCAATGACCATTATGGAACGAATGTGGGATTTGGTAAGTTTTTATTAATCATATTAATTCCTTTATCTGTGTTCGTTTTTGCAACCTGGTTCGTTTATGATAGAGGTATACGTCGTAATGGAGGATTTAAACAATTTGGACAAATTAGGTTAGATGATGACGACTTTGATTTCCATCCTATTGAGAATAATCAAGTTGACAAAGCTGTCAATACGGTAGTCAGAGGAGGTATTTATACCGTGGCAGGAATGATTGCCGCATTCAAGGCTCTCAGAAAAGTTGATAGTGCTATCATCAATAGAATTTCTTCACAATTGTTCAAAGGTAGGGGTGGTGGGAGAAACTATGTCAGTGTTCCAGATATCGAAGTTGATGAAGACGAGGAAGAATTATTTGGTAGTTTCAGGGATAATTATGAAGAAGAATTAGAACATGGCGACGATGAAGATTTCCTGCAACCGTTCCATGAGAACATTGATCAACAATCTAATCCTTTTGATGACGATCCTCCATCCATAGATTCTGATGCTAGATTATTTGATATCGATGATGAAGATGATCAAGAACAACAAGATAAGCCACAAGAATAAAGTTGAGCGAATAAAAAAACAACAGAATATGTAGAACATATAAGTTAAAAATATAAGTTATTAAGTAATTCATGCTCATTATGCTCTTTATTGAACCATAGTATTTCTTTAAGAAATAATGGAAAAATAAAAAGAAATAAAGGTGTGGCACGGACAGGACTTGAACCTGCAACCCTTGGTGTTGGAAACCAAAGCTCTGCCAATTGAGCCACCGCACCATCCTTAGTGAGATTTGTTTTGGAAGAGTTTTCACTCCTCTGTTGGATGTTTGCAATCGGGCCTCTTAAACTAAAAGTTTGTAAAAATTACAAACTTGGCATATAACTGTAGAGGTACAGCTACCGGTAATATTGCCGTTAAAATGATTGATGGTCCACAGCGTACAAAACTTGAGTTCTAAATTCAAGGGTCGATATATCATTACAGCACTTTCATGATCACCAAAGGTTTGTAGAAAATACCCGGACATTTAGGCAAAGAAGCAATTTTTCTATAAGTCTTTTATCCCACTTTTTTCTGAGTATATTTTCTTACTAAGGCTAATACAGCGTACGGGCCATGCAATTCTATAATTATAATCACGAGCCCTCGCCAGTTTTACTGCTAGATAACTTCGGTTAACCATGAGTTGACGCTATCGTTGCGAGCCCTTACAAAATATATAGACCCACACCACAACTCATACGTTTTAAAGAAGATATTTATAGCAAATAAAGACAGCGTGTACAAAAGGCAGAGCCCTTGGTGAGATTCAAGGGCAATGGATATTAGAGGCTGCTGAGATTTACACTCAAAAGACGTGTTTATGAAATCAATCTCTTGAAAAAATCAAAGACTTTTTTGGGCATAGACAAGGAATAAAAGACCATGACACATACTTCCCAAGTAGAAGGATAATCAGTTTTGCTCCAAAGTATCTAAATCAAATAAAGATCAGAGTTATGAATGGTAACTTTCAACAGTGAAAAAAGTCTATGAAACTATAAAATTCGAAGGATTGGTCGCTGTCTGCCAAGTGAGTAGGTATTTGTGAGACGTTATTGCTTTATCCCTGCAATTGGAGTGAAGTAACCCATCCGTTAACTTCATTGGAGTTGATGTTGATGATTTTGCTTTTATATTTGAAGAAGTGGGGAAAGTTGGCATTTTGTGATAACTTTGAATATATTATGATACGTACACTATTAGATAGTTTCAGTAAATTTATAGACCAGACGACGTTACATTATGTTCGATTAGAACGGAACAATTCTGTTTCCTCCCTTTATTTTTAAGTTTAATTTGTATCGGGAAAGAGAATATGATAAGATAATTTGAAGACCTTGAGTGGTTAAACTCAAATGGTAAAGTTCAGGTGCTATTAGATAATCCAAGCGAGTGGCTCCCCTAGGGCACATATCTCCAATGGTAGCTCAACAAACAAGCCGAACCACCGGCACAGATTCGTTTTTTAATAGTGAATTTTATAATCCATGAAAGAATACCTGAATAAAGAAGGTGACATGATAGTTTACTGGATAATTGAAGGAATGGTATTGATTAAATGAGTTGGACAAGTCAGAAGAGGGGCTACGAGTCTAACATGACATGCTGGAGGCTCAACTATCCACGCTCTAAGAAGTAGAAATAGATAACAGTACATGAACAATCCGTTACTTGATTATTGATGTTTATTCTTTAATTATACATGATATATAATAAACCTTAAAATTGTAAAGCTTGACCTTTTTGTTTCTTGTTACCACCTAATTCGAAGTGCTTACATCTCTTCAAGGATAATTGTAACTTGGTCTTACAGTTAACACATTCCAATCTTAAGACAACCTTTTTGGTAGTCTTAGCTTTCTTTTTGAAAACTGGCTTAGTTTGACCACCATAACCACTTTGTTTACGGTCATATCTTCTCTTACCTTGAGCGAATAAGGAAGCTTTACCAGCCTTGTATTGGGTGACTTTGTGTTGGGTGTGCTTACGGCATTCCTTACCCTTACAGTAGGTTTTTCTAGTCTTTGGAATATTAACTATAATTGTTAGTATAAATTTTGATTATGTCAGATGTCGAAATTGAGACTGGAGTCTGGTTAGAATAGGTCACTGTCTAGGAAGTGTTACTGCACTCGAACCGATAATAAATTGTAGATAAAAAATGGTAAAATATAGGCGATTGGGGTGTTGAAAATTCAATGATATTTGATATTGGTATTTCTTCATCTTGAAACGATACGATTTCCATTGGAAGGGATACTGGAATTAAGGTCGTACTAATCTTGTCTATGTCTCCAACTATTTGACGACCATCTGTTATATTTGATTATGATGATTAACATACCCATTATGTATAATCCTTAACGTTAATGAAAAATCAAATTGAAAAAATTATTTGTCTTAAGTCGCAGAGTGAGAGGGTGACACAAAGTGAAAAAATTTTCGAAGTCGCAGTCATAGGGCCAAAACCCTAGGAGCGTAGTATGTGAGGTGTGGGGCCTACGTTACCGAACAGTACTAGAATTGGTATTGTAATAGGTACCATAGCTGGACAGTAGTGTATAGAATAACCATAATGTGTAAGGTCTTACGGTGTCATCATCTATAAGAAATGAGATTTATTACTAGTGTGTAGATATTTATGCGTATACGGTTATAGAACTTATACAAATGCCCATAGCAGATATATCTGTTTTGAAATATGTGGTGTTGGTACAATTAGTTCCCATGCTTACATTAAACAAACCCATCCGTCTTTATTGCTGCAAATTCGTCGCACTTTTTCCTGTGTCTTACTTCTCCATCTCTTTAAACCACACCAATGACATATGCGCATCAAGCTTAACATGTATTATGCTGTAGCCAGAGGGGTAAAACCAGGTGTTTATGCTACATGGAACCAAGCACAGCCTTTGATCAATGGATTTCCCGGAGCTAGACATAAGAAGTTCAAAAACAAAGCAGATGCTGAAGAGTTTGTCAGACAGTTCCAAGAGGTAGGACAAGGACAAGTAGGAGCCAAGCCTATAAATCTGTCCCCAGTGCAACCCCAGACTCAAGTTATTTCTCCGTCTTTATTGTCTCCATCATCTCAAGGGCGGAAGGATCCAGGTAGCGCATCCCAGCGGTCGTCACAGAACCCAAATTCTGCCAAAAGACACCACGAAGAAGATGATGAATTCAGTAAAAAACATCCAAAAACTATCTTGGCTGAACTTGTCTATGATCTTCCTACGTCAAAAGATCCTTGCAATTTTGCTAAAACGTTACCCTATTCCACATCAGCAGACTGTTTAGCAGATCCTGTAGAAAATTTAACGACTCAAGATCAGATCCATGCCACCAAACTTGAAGAGCACCTAGTGTACTGCGATGGGGCGGCTCGTGGGAATGGTGATAACGCCAAGCTGGCAGGGTATGGAGTTTATTTTGTGTCACCACCATTCCATAGCATGTGTGCTTCGGTTGCATTCAACGAGATCCGTGGTTTCGAATATAAAAGGACTAATCAATATGCCGAATTATTTGCAATTCTACACACTCTTCAAACCATAAAAAACATCCCAATTGAAAACAGCAAATGTACTTTTACTATAAGAACTGATTCCCAATTTTCCATCAAATGCTTGACTATATGGTATAGAAAATGGGAAATCAATCGTTGGCGGACGACAAGTAATGGGGCTGTTGAGCATGAGACTATTCTTAAGAAATGTCTCAAATTACTTAGGCATTTGAATAAAGAAAACCTCCGGGTAAGATTCGAGCATGTTGCAGGGCATAATGGTGAATTTGGAAATGAAGTAGCTGATCAATTGGCCAATTTAGCATGCGACAGAATGGAGAGATGAAGTTATCTTTATTTTAATGAGCCCTGCTCAAAGAGTAGTTGGTTTTTGGCCTTATCAAAAATCAATATTCTACGCCGCAGATAGAGGCGTCGCCCTTGGGATATAGAACACTCGGGCACGGATGAAGCCATTTGTTCATGGTTTTTATAATAGAAAGGCGAAGAAGTTTTTGGAGATTACCATCCACATCCCTCAGCGCATATAATGTTCACCACTCGAGTAATACAAGAATTTGATACTCTGAATCAGTAAGCCTATTGCGTTGCCTCGTTGTTGCCATATATTACACCGATGGAAATTTTGGGAGGCAAATTCGTGAAAAAGACACTTCGATCATTACTATTTCCAGTGGTAGACGACATTCGATATGCTGTGATGGAGGTAGCCAACTAAATGGCTGAAAATCTACTAAAAAGGGTTACGGGGTTTGCTTTACATTATCCGATTTACAAATTTTGTACTTGGGTATTTTGGGGAAATTTATGGATAGGAACTTAAATATACAGATTAATTTGCTGACCTATTTGTAGCTCTGGATGCGCTTATAATCATCAAAGAATACTATAATTCTTACGAGTATGCAGCTTGGACTTCTGAGTATAGATTTCTTATAAGGACTGGTTCTCAATATGCCATTAATTGTTTAACATGATGGTGTCATAATTGGTGAAACAATGGCTGGAAGAATGCAAGAGGTAAAATTGTTGAACAGAGAAATTATCTCGGCCTGTTTATAAGCCCTTAAATTTTTGAATCAATTGGAAACAAGGACTTAGATATGTTCCAGGGCATAAGGGAGGGTTTGGTAATGAATTGGCTGATATGGCATGCGATAGAATGGAAAGAAGATCTTTCAATAGATAGTTTAGTTACAAAATATTATACATTGACTATACATTAAATCCCAGTGAATTAAGCTCTGGTAACAGTGGCAGTGACGGTTTTAGTTGAAGTGACGGTTTCATCATCTTCATCAGTCCCGTAATAATCGTAGTTAACGTAACATACTCCATCATTAGTCGAAGTTGTAACGTTATCGATTATCCATGATCCAGTAGAAGAAGGAATATTTGCAACATCAGTAATAGAGGGTCCATCGGTCTCTGATTCATCAGTTTCAGTCAATGTGCTTGTTACTGGCTCTTTAGTTGTACTAGCTGGTGTTGCTACTTTTGCTTGAGTGCTTGTCTTACTTTCACTAGTGGTAGTAGGTTCAGTAGCAGCTTCAAAAGTTGAAGTTGGAATTTTAATATTGGCACTATCAATTGGGGTAGCAGCAACAGTAGTATAAGTAACTGGAGTACCAAACACAGTGGAAGTAACAGTAGCAGTATATCTAGTAGTGGTAGTAGTGTCAGTGTTAACAACCGTGTTAGTCACAGTGGAAAGAGAACCTTCAACTACTTTGGTATTGGTGACTATGTTATGAACAGTAGTCTTTAACTTAACCACAACTGGATCTTCTCTCTTTTCAATATCAAGAGGAGCAGCATTGACTGAGTTTGATAAAGCCATAATTGAAGCGATGGAAAATAATAACTTGGAAAATTGCATGTTTAATTTAAATGAATGACGATAGTTGGTGTTTCTGAAGAGAACGACTGTAGTTGGAAAAATAAAAGTATCAAAAGAATGTGGTCACTGGGATGTGAAGAAAGTTGTTTTAAAAAGTTGTTTTTTTTAGCTTCGAATAGGAATTTGTCTTAACGTTTAGGAAATAAAAGAACAAAAGAAAAAAGTTTAAACCAACGAATGCAAGACATTATATAGTCATGAGTAAAGAAGAGTCTAATGGCCATCACAATGCTGGTTTTTTTACCTAACTAAGTATAAACCAGTAATTTTATCTGACACTAATGTCATGGGACGATGAGGTGATGAGACTAAGTTGCCAAGTCACGGGCCGACATCTGCATGAGCCTGCATAAACTAGTTAGATACTGTTAATGGCTACTGGTTAAGCCGTAAATGGACCTCTTTGAAGTTTATAATGCATGAATAATTACAATTCTCAATTATACAGACTATTATACAGTCTGTCTCATAACATGGCTGGTTCAATGGCTGCAAAAAATAATTTACCGCGAAATAGTCGACACTTGTATCGTTATCAACTGCAACGCGCGCGCAATTAGTCGAATTAGTCGCTGGCACTTTAGTCCATTTACAGAATAGCCAGGAGATGGGAGGGTGTTTTCAATAGAATTCAAAAATTAGCTACCAGATACAAAATTCACCATCCTGCCTGAAGATCTTCGGAAGTCTAGGAATTTGACATTTTTTGCTTGCTGATAAACTGTTTGTGTAAATCTTCCAGATGTCACCAACTTATAGAAAAGTTGATTATCAGTGAGCTATATCATCCTATTAACAGTTGATAATCGTGTTCGGTGATAGTATCAAAAATCAATCCAAAGTATTCGGCGTTTACGAATATCTAATCAGTTGCGCGCAATAGTCAGTTGACTAGTTGAGGGCGCTGATTGCCGGAACATAAATGATAAATATCCCTCTCGGAAACCTCGCCGCTCGGAATTCAGAGTCGAAACTAAAATGTTTGACACATTAATTATAAAAAAACCTAGAAAGAAAATTGCTGAAACTCCGTAATACCACAAACTTTCATTTGTGTTATCAGCTGTCTTACATTATACACCTGTTGATCATTCTCTATGTCACCATATGATCTATATTCACATATCCTATATACACCCACTCTACCGGGTTTACCTTCGGAAGTGGGCCGGAAACCCCTTCGGCAATTCGGCAACTCCCTCGAATCTGTCACTCGCATTAAATCTTCGCAATATTTATCCTAAAAACAAAGACTTAAAGCCCTTCATTTATATTCATAAAGTATAAGTGAAGATTTCTTCTCATGAGTTATTATACCCAGGATACTCCTCATCATTTAAGTCATTTGTCCAACGTGAAGGATCCGAAATCTCCCGAGATAACCGGAAATAGCCATATGTCGTCCCTAACATTCCCTTCATTTGATACCCAGATCACAAGATTGAATAAAGATCAACAGCAATCTCAAATCCATAATCACAATCAGCATAGTAATCAGGTTCATCATTCAAATCATCATAATCAACAATCAAATCAACACTTACAATCCCAATCCCAATCTCAGCCAGGAATGCTGCCAAAATCTGGTGCTACAAATCCGAGACACCTCCCGTTACCACAAGATAAATATAATCGATTACTCCCGTTGAATCAAGATCCGGGAATTAATGGAAGTCTATCGGTAAATGGAGGTGGTTTATCGGTATCGGGGGTCAATACAAACCCTAATTCGTCGGGGGCTACCGAGGGTATTTCCCATCAATCTCATCCTGATCCTCATCAATCACACCAGTCGCATCATCAGTCGCACACCGATCCATCTCAGTCGGGCCCTGGTCCTAATTCTGGCACCATTGGGTCGCACGTCCATCGTAAAGGTACCCCTGGTTCAAACGGAGTATCTGTTGGGGGGACCCAAAATTTCCGAGATTCTCTTGAAACAAGAAAAGAACGAAAAAATCGACCCGGTCAGAAATTCGGTGCTAAGAAAAAATCTTGGGTTTGGAGCTGGTTCGCTCAAGATGTTAAAGATCCAAATATAGCCGCTTGTGATTATTGTGGAAAAGTAATTACTAGATTACCAAGTGATAAAGGTAGTCCAAAAAAGTTGAGTGAACATTTGAAAACTCACAAATTAACTCCCGAATCAATCAATAATACTCGACCTGTTCCAATAGATGGTAAAGGTATAACTTATGATCATAATGGTAACCAATTATCTTATTCTCAATCTCAACTTGTACAGGCTACACCACCAAGTCCAGGTCAACCAGAACCACATGTTTCACAAGTACCTCAAGCATCTCCGCCTCAATTCCAGGTTCAGCATCATAGTAGAAAGCCATCCTCAATTCCAAACATATCTCACTTAGATCCTTTAGAAAGATCTAAACTGATAGATATGTCACAAATGCCGCAAATTCCTCAAATTTCACAAATTGGATATAATTTCAATAATAATAATAGAAGATATTTGTCGGCAGATTTTGAGAATGGTCCTTATTCTAGTAAGAAATTTCAGAAACATGTCCTTGATTTCCTAATGGAAAATAAACTTCCAATGAGTGTAATTAAATCCCATCTGTTCCAACAATTGATTTATGATTTGAGAACTGATTCGGTCAATGAATTATCTGATTTGACAAGTATTTATACTAATTTAATGGAAGTCAGCCGATACGAAAATCCCGGGTCTATGACGGCAATCGAGGAAGCTAATCTCGCCAATACTTTTGCTCAAACTGTAGAACAAAGAAATATTAATTAATGATTTATTTATAGAATGTATAATACAGCTTTAATATATGGCACTTAATCTCGTTACAATCTTGATTTTATAAAATCATTTTGATAATTTTCTATCAAATTCCAAACATTTCGGAATTCCTGATTGATATCGACTGACTCTCCTGTAATTAATAGATTATAACAATTGATTATCACTTCAATCGGTAATATAAAACACAATTTAGGAAACTTCTCGGATTCGAACTTGTTGAGTACTTCATCAAATACTTTGACTTGGGCATTAGAACATATTACTCCAATAAATTCACCGCTTTTAAACAAACCTCCGCCCGACGATCCATTCCAACAAGATGAAGAAACAATGGTCAAGCCAGGGATCGCTGTTTTATCAGTTGGTTGTAATTTAATCGGAGTCTTTCTTAAAATACTTCCTCTACTTTTAATTGGATGCAAAAAGCTGCGATTGAAGAACAAGCCATATCCAACTGTATCAACAATATCCCCTGTTTGGTAGTTTGTGGTGTACTGTATCGGCAGTACTGATTTACAAAGTTTTAAGACATACAGATTCGATAGAGACAATTTTATAAATGCAAGATCGATGTCTTTGAATTTGTCAATAATTGAATCCTCTGTGGTAATATTCAACTTTTGAGTTTGGTCAAGATATATGGTTAACGATGCCGATTCCAGCAGTATGAACGGTTTTATAACGTGGTAGTTAGTTATGATATAATCATCATTAAATATCACACATGAGCCCCAGCTATTGTGATACCCATCAGCCACTGAAACAGGCACCACGGGTGTTGTTTCAGTTTCCAATAAGCTATTCGAGTCTATACCTGTAGAAACAATAGCGCCTAACTTATTAGGAAGTACCCCATTTGCCTTTGCTATCAACAGAAATATACTATCCCAATTTAATATCATCATCAAGTCTCCGTCTCCATTATGTTTTTTGAAACTACAAGTCACAAGTCCATAGGAAGTATCCGGTATATCCTTGGATTGCATTAGCCCTCCTACCATGTTATCTATATATTTTATATCCGTCAAATAACCGAAAGAAGTAGCATAATTAACATGTCCCGATAATACTAAACTTGAGAACAAAATGGGATTAGATAAACTAAAAGGAAACGAAATAATATCCACTGGCAGAAGGACTTTTGCAGATGCGAAATTCAACGGCTGTTTATTATTATCAAATGGCTGCAAAATTGGTTTGACATTCAAAAGATAAATGTCGCGAGCCAGTGATACTTGGTTAACGGGAATAATACCAAATCCATTGGTATTAAAGTATTCTAGGAACAGGTCGAAATCTGGATTATTTTCGGATATCAGTATATTGAAGTCCACTTGTGTTTTATACCATTGTATTTTTTTATTCAATTTATCTATATAGTTGTCGCAAGTTATGTGAATTTCACAATCTTTGAAAATCTGCTGAGGAAGAACATTAATGGTGAGATAATAATCCCAATCACTTGATTCATCTGATGAGATATGAACACCGGAAGACGCATATGTGTTCCCAGTAGATTTTTCGACAAACCGGAAAGAAAGCGGGATATAGCTCCACATTCTACAATCAATCCCAATTTTTTGTTTAATTAAAAAGTATTTTTACCGGTATGATTGTCGTGCGGAACCATTCACCTGAAATGCACCAGATTTATTTATAGGAGATATCATTTATTGACACGCGCGTTTACTAAACAAATAAACACAATAAAATGACAGATGATATGACAAGTTTTGAATTACAACAAGAGGTTGACAAGATACTTAATCGTGCGCATAACTTGGTAGACACGGAAGATTCAATAGTGCCTAATATGGAAACTCCCGATATTTCTACCACTACTCAAACTTCCACACCCGATCATTCTGTTCAGGAAAATACAACTGGAACTCCCGGAATTCTCGTAGAAAAGTCTCAAAATAAAAAACCTATAAAGTTCAAGGTTCGAAAGGTATCAGGAGAGAAGAAGGCCCCTGAAGTGAACCACAAAACAAACAAAACGAAGCATCTCAAATCTGTTCAATTACAGTATGACCAATGTGTGAATAGAATGGAGAAGATAAATAAGGAAGTCAAATTTTTGAGAAATTTATTGCCTCCTTTCAATGTTGATATTGATTACCATACCAGAGTCAAGATCGATAAAGCTATTGAGAAACTAAATATGAAAAATGATGAATTAGCAAAGAAAAAGTATCAATTAGGAATTAATTTAAGTAGATTATGGAGAGATTTTGATGATAGTGAGATTTGGGTAAGATCTGTGAGTAACTAGAACAATTATTTTAGGTAAGTACGTTTTCTTTAGCATTTGTAATATAAGACTATTCATACATGTATTCCTATAACCTATTATACACCTTAATTTGAATTATTCAGTTCAAGTTAGGAACCACTGGTTGGACCTTGTTCAACGGTGAAAGTATTGGTGGTAACATCAAATCCCGATCTTTCTCCTTTTCTGGATTTGGTAAAATAATGGATTTTGAATAATTTGGTCCTCCGAACTGTGGTAATGGGATAGAATTTGATTCTTGCGGTCTAACTTGACTTGTCGTCTGATAGGGAACAATATTTTGAGGATAGCTTGAAGTTGATTGTAATGATAAACTTGAAGGAGTAGTTCCAATGTCCGGTTTCCCCGTTGTGTAGTTTGTTCCTAAATCTGAAGTCTGGTGAGACGGGGTCTGAATGGTGGCCGACTGGACGGGGGCAGCATTGATTGATTGCAAATTACCATTAATGAAATTCGATGTAAAGCTTGAAAGATTCATATTGAAGTCTTTTAAGAAACTTTTGTAGCTTATAAAATCCATCCATTGATGATAAACATAATCCGCTTTTTGAAATATTTTGACAAACCAATGGCTTGAGTTTGTATCAACTTTTGAATCATTATCGTTTAATAAATATAAGAGACATTGCACAATATAATTATTTGTCAAGCTTTCGTTTTTCCGTAAGTTAATCAATATTTTGAATATTGTCAAATACCATTCAATGATCATTAAACTTAAGTTCTTCTTGTAGCAATCAGGGAATCTTTTTGAATCATAGATATTGAATTTTTCATTCAAGAAACTGGAATTGAATATTATTGGGAAACTGACAATCCCTAAATTATTATTGATTTCATTAACTGGGCTATTGAAGAATGGCGAAAGATTATTCGAGAATTTAAATATGTCACTATTCAAATTATTCATAATGAACATATTAAAATTAAAGTTGTAATTAAATCTCTGGTTATGGTTAAATTCTTTCAAAGTCATATTCAACAACATAAACTCATAGTTGTATTGTGGATGAAATATGTAATGATTCAATAAATCATTGAACTTAATGGGACAATTTATAATTAATTTTTTTTTGAATACCAGGAAGATTCTATAGTCCAGTGAAAGATTAATACACGATTTATTAATCAAAATGATTGAATTATGAAGAGTGTTTTTCAGATCATATATCTGTAGTTTATTATAATTGATCCATTGGTTTAATTCATTAGCCAACGTGCAGACAATTATACTTTTCATAAAATCAGTTTCGACATAACTAACCGATTTAGAAAGATTCAACATAACTTGTTGTAAAGTTTGACCATTTAGGAGCTTTTTATTCAAAAAAGATTCGTAAAATTTTGGGGGATAACCATTTATAAAGTATTCCGACAACAAAATATAAAGAGACCAAAATAAATTCATATTAGATGTAATAATAATCGAATCTTCACGCTCTTGTTGGAAATTAGTCATTATAACCGAAGAAATATCGTTTAAATAACTGAAAATCATATCGGAATTCAATGTTAGTTCTGAGTGGCCAGCATTCAGATTGGCAATTTCAGGAGATTGATTTGTTACCTGGGCAACATTTTCAAGATTTCCATTGAGAAATAAATGACTTAGTACAAATAAATTTGTCAAGATTTCCAATTGGTTTCCAAGATTATTATAGTTATAATTAATTGGCATTAATTTCAAGGTAAGTAAATTCCAACTTTTCTTGAAAAATTCAATTGATAATCGGTTATTGTTTCTCATACTATATCCCATTGAAATTACAGCATGGATAAGAACAATTTTAAAATTATTAACTTCGACAAAACTTGAGTTTAGGTAATGTAACAATCGTTTGAGTATATCATTAAATATAGGATATTGATCATTATCAACCAATTCCAAATAGCCAATCAAAAATACTTCATTAATTTCTTCTTCACTATATCGAGATAACTCCATATCAAATTGAGTCAAAATTTGGTAGAGTCTTTTCCCAATTGATAGAAGATTAACAGTATCATTATTATTTTGAACATCAGATTTGCACATATTGATTACAGCAATAGAATTGGCACGAGGCTTAGCCCAATTTATGTCACCTGAAGCAGATGATGGTAAATTAGGACCACTAGTAGATCCAGCTCTAGTGGTGGAAGGTTCTGAATTTTGCCCAGGACCTGTTGAACCAGACATTGAACGAGACCTCATACTATCGGAATCCGGAGATTCCATCTCAGTAGGAAGATAATTTACATTTGAATTTGATTGAGTTGGGCTCAAATCGGAGTTATTCAGTAACGGAGGTTGTGGCAAATTTGAAGAATAATTTGGAACTTCATTATGAAATTGCTGTAAGTTAGCCATGGTCAGAGATAACGTTGAAGTCATTGACAGGGGTATACCATTAGGTACATTCTGAGATATGTTATTTGAATTATTAGAATAGGAGCCAGAATCAGGACTCAAAGGAGTTTCTCCATTTTCATGTTCCAGTAATGGCAGACCATCGACCAGCTTTTTTCTCTTGTCTCGTTTATAATTGTTCAGGATTAAATTAATACCATGGACGGTTCTACAATGCCGTTGTAATAAATCTCTTCTCACAAAGGCAGATGTACAGTGCATACAATGGAACGGTTTTTCATTAGTATGACTTCTTTCATGACGTTGCTTATGTTCCAGTCTCGTGAAAGCTCTTGCACAAAATGCACAAACGTATTTTTTCTGTACTGCCATTTATAAACTTAAATATAGTTATTCAATATAATGAGGAATAAATCCTATCTCAACAATCGAACCCTATTATCTCAAAATATTCAATGAAAAATAATTGGCGAGAAAAATTCAGCAATTATTAGCTATATAAATGAAAAAAAACACCAACCCTGGTGATTTAATCAAAAGAAACTTCTGGGGTAATTTGAACATTTTGCTGCCCACCCCCGCATTCATTTCCCCACCGTTTGCATTTTGAGGTGCAGAGTCTGGGGAACTATTGTATGCCGGGTTATGCGCAGGACAAATTGCGCAGGATTTACTGGACATTTTGTTAATCCAGTTTCAGTGCTTATCGTTAGGGCGAGAGTGCGAGCGAGAACTTTGCGGTAAGTAATGGCCGGGGCTCATCAGCTGACAGCCACCCTCTAGTACTTATAACAGACTTGGAAACCTTATCATCATCGTCATAGTCATCGGTTCATCACCAAGATCAACTGTTGCATAGCATGAGCAAAGCATATTATTGTTTCACCCCCTATTCATTATATTGTCTCCAACCCCTTTTATTTGCATGTACCATTGCATCTCCATTTTTATTTCGCAGATCGCTCGTCAACCCCCCATTTGCTCCGCTTTTTAATTTTAAGACTTCTCCAGATCTTTTTTCACCTCCACCACCTAGACCCCTTGTTTAAATTTTTTTTCCTTTCGTAAACAATTAATTGGTTGGGACCCGAATTCTGGCATATTATGAGCTTTAAGTCACCCGGTTAGGAAGCTGCATTGTGGGGTCGGTATCCTATTCCGGACCCATCTCCGTCCCGTTCCCACTTCCGTTCCCTCTATTCTCTTCTCGTTTATGTTCGATATTTATTATACATCGATCTTTCTTTTTCAAATGCCGTACCGTTTAAAGTTTCAACATGATTTATTGCCCCGATATGTTAATTTGTCACGTAACACACATCCCCGTTTAAAACCCCATTTTGCAAATTCCCCATCTAGTATAACTTCCTTTTAACCAATGATCCGAGCCCTGTTTCTATCTGGCCCGGGTAAACATGTTCAATGTGATTTTACTATGATATTTGCCATAATTCTTGCATCTTCTATTGTTCATGAAATGCCCTTTTGTTTATGTGCATGATAGAACAAAAATTGTAACTACTGCTCAAACTCAGATCCGTAGCTCGTCTCCTCTTCTGTCAAGTTGATTGTCGGGGTTGCAAAAAAATGAGATATTCTCCAAAAAAGAAAGCCCGACGCGGGACTCGAACCCGCAACCTTTTGATCGCTTATTCAATCTTAAAAGTCAAACGCTCTAGCCGATTGAGCTAGCCAGGCTTCCGATGTCAAAAAATTTCCAAGGTATCTTTCCCGAACACAAATCGGTAAGCGCACACAACACAAATCCTGTATAAACCTCCCAAATAAAGAAAGCTGCAAACAACAAGTGATAGATCATTTATATATTTTCTGGAAAAAGAAATGAAGTCCGTCTTCTCTGCAAAAGAGAGTAATGTGAATGCCAGAAATTCAACGAGGAGAAATCTTAAAATTCAAGTGTGTAATCACTGTAGAAGGCTCCGTAGAAAGGTATGTATTTTAATTGATTATCAGTATCTTAGTTGAATACTGACGCGTAGTGTGATAAAAGTCAACCGGCATGTCTGCAGTGTGTTAAAAGAAAGAGAATCTGTTCTTATGATAGGGATTTTATTGGTATGAAAGTGGAAGTCAAGAAGGAATCAAAGGAGTTGAAATTTAAAAATCCCAATTCTTCATTTTCAGATTCAACTGCCTTTTCAACTAAGCTGTCTCTCACCAATTCAAGTTTTGATACTTCTGCAGTTGATTTAATCAACACCGTAGCAACGGACCAACCCAAGGTCCCGGTGAAAGGTGATGGTAGAGGCTTGACTAAATTACCCGGCAAGAATCAAGTATCTCCTAGATACGTATCATTTACTTTCCATGATAATAGTTTATTTAAACCGATGAAGAAAGACTATTTGAAATTGTTCTACGAGGTATATTCATTTATCATTACGCCATATACTACTTCGAACGCCTGGTTCAAACAACTCTTATTACAACATTCCATGAAATCTACATCTCTTTTAGATGCTATACTATATTTTACTGCAGCGTATGAATACGATAAGTATGGAGACCCAATGGATTTGACTAATTCGAGGATATATTTTTCTTCAAGTTTCTCTCTGGTGAGTTCTTATGGCAACTCCAACAGGATGGATTCAGATATGATGGAATGCTTGATAATAACTCATTTGATATATGCGGCAAAGCCATTTGGAGAATCAGAGAATAGTAAGTATAATATTAAGAAAGCAAGTGTCATGCTTAAAGATTACATCAATAGCTTCAAAGCTATTAATCCTATTATTTTAATGACTTGTTTATGGTTATTATGGTTCGATGCTGAAAATATTATTCTTAATCCAAATGATGGCCCCCTTAATGACATAGAAACTTTATTCAAAATTATTATTCCAAACATAGAAAATAACCAAGAGTTATTGATTAAAATGGGATTGAAATTGACCAGTAAAATGATAGTATTTCCGGGGTTTTCTCCTCAAGCATTCCAATTATTCCAAAATTTTGTTAAATTATCAGTCTCCGTGAAGAATGGTGATGCTGGGGTAAGTTGTGAAGATCATTGTAAGTTAGTATGTTTGATTGAGCATGCATGGTTTCCTAAAGATGATAACAATATAATTTCAGATTCCCAGTATTACTCTAAGAATAACCAATTGATTTTCTCATGGTTAGATTTATATAACGATTTATACGCCACTAGTGTTTATATAACGTTATTGACTCATAACGTCTTCATAGAAAAAGATTCCATTCCAAAGTCACTAATTGAAAAAGCGGCACATAGAGGTATTCAAAAATGTCACTTTTTCAACGGAATTGATTTTACGGAGAATCTAGACCATCAGTCGATTATTGCATCAAATCCACTATTGAAAGATCGTCGAATGTCGATCGTGTTTACTCCTCTTTCACATTGCGGGGCTCATTGTAGAGCCCCTATGGATAGATTAAAAGTTGAATTATATTTCAAATGTATGAAAGAGATGGGTCATGCTAAAGCAGTGCCAATGTTAAAGAGGATAAAGAATTATTGGGAAAGAGAAAGTCAAATTTACAATAAGTTCCCCTAGCGAAGCTTTCTCTTTTTATAGCTTATGATATCTTATGTATGACTAAAAACAACCCCTCATGCAAAAGATTATCCGTCAGACGCAATCGTAATTGTGGCGGGGATCTTGTTTGTTCACTCCATACGCCGCACCTACTTTCATTACCGAAACGGGATTGTCTCACTTACTTTCCAAGAAATCGAAGCGCAAATATAAAAAAAGAAATTGTGATGAGGTGAAAAATTAAATCATCTTGATTTATTATAGCAGTAATGTCGACTATCATGGCCAGCGGTCTATCAAGAATTGAAACTAATTCGACAAATATTACCAATGATACGACTTTGACTAGTGAAACTCTATTGAATGATAGTGATGTTTCTTCACTTATCACCTACAATTCCCTGGAAACACTTACTAACACAATCTTCAATAATTCATGGCCCATTTCCAATTATACTTTATGCAATTTACCAATCGTGTCAAATTTCTTATCCCATGATGTTCAAGTATTCAAATCCGATAAAGACCTAGCTAATTACGTTAATGATAATAAGAGTGTATCTCCAATACTCTCGACTTCACTGTCGGTGTGGAACTATTTTAAACTTAATTCTCCATTCCTTACAATCAATAAGCATTCCGAGGGAAACAAATCGGAGTTCTGTAAAGTTTATTTCAAACTGCTTCATAAGAATCTTTCATGCTATATTTTAGTTTTTAATTTGAAAGAAGGTAAAAAAGTTTGTATACTACTTAACAATGAATTAAAACCGTATGTGGATTGTATATGGGAAAATACTAAGCTTAGAATTTTGGGGACTTCAGGTACTGCTTCAACTTTTGGTAATGGATTTATCAAAGTATTTATATTGGAAAATTCTTATAATACTTTAACTGATGACATTAGAATTGAAATCAAACCTTCTAGCATTGATGAAATTTCTACTCCAAAAGACATCAAAATCGAATTGCCAAAGAATAATGAAAATGAATTGATTAGTAAACTTTTCAATCATAACCGAACCCACATTACCCAGAATTTAGCTGATTCTAAAACTCTCATCAGAGTTCCTGTTGGGTCATTTGTTGATGGAAATTCCAAGATGAAAAAGTATGTACAAAATGGGTATTTGAAATTGTTTGATTATAATCCAGTTAAACAAGATGAGCTCAGTGAAACAGGCTTGGTATTAGCAAGTATTTTGTTGGCCTTAAGGGAACTGGAAACAAGAAAGAATAAAGGTAGTAATAAGCCTACATTCACGAGATAATCACCCCGAAATAGGTGTCAATACCAATACAAGAACCAAAAGAGTTATTAAAGATCTGGTATAAAGATCGGGCGACTCAGCTTGACCCAAAAAGGGATGAGTTCCACTGTCTATAGATTATGAATAAATGAAGTAATATCGGAATCAAAGCCTATCATATTCTCAGATCATTTCTCAAATCGGTTGCAGATAAAGTCTCTCGATCTCCGAAAGCCACTTTATTCAGGAATAGCATAAGGTATCGACTACTTCATTTTCTTAATCGAGGTTACACAATCTATTCCTCAGTTTAGAGTTTCGACTATTTCGGCTGCACCGTTTTAAGAATTCGAATTCCACCTAACTTAAAGTCTATTCTTATCTGCAATCCTGGGAAAGACACGTCTCGCGATAACGTCAATTAGGTATAATATGACTAAAAAATGAAATATTCCACAATTCTCATCACCAAAAATGTCAACTTTCAAACAACAGATGAGAGGGTTTCCCTATCATCAGCTTGCGGTGATATGTGTCATGAGGTTTCTGGAGCCCTTGGCGTTCACATCGCTTTTTCCTTACGTATATTTCATGATTAGAGATTTTGGTATAGCAGCAGACGAGGCTTCTATCTCTAGGTACGCCGGTTATTTGTCGTCCTCTTTTGCTTTAACCCAGTTTATTTGTACTATTCAATGGGGTCGTCTAAGTGATAGAATAGGAAGAAAGTATGTTCTTCTAAGTGGGTTAGTAGGAACCGGATCTACCATGCTTTTATTTGGATTTGCCAAAAACTATTATATGGCACTTTTTGCAAGAAGTGCTATGGGAGCTTTAAATGGTAATATCGCCGTTTTAAGGACTGTTATTGGAGAGCTTGTCACGAAAAGGAGTCAACAGGCTCTTGCATTTTCTACGTTACCCCTATTATGGAATGTGGGATCAGTTGTAGGTCCATTGATTGGGGGATCTTCTTTTTTCACGAGACCGAAGACAATTCCACCGGATCTAAGCACTACCGACTTTCAGACCTGGCATAATAGGTTTTTAGATAAACACCCTTATGCTTTATCTAATATTGCAGTGGCTCTGTTCCTATATGCTGGTGTAATTATAGGTTTCCTTTTTCTCGAAGAAACCCATACCAAGTACAAGAATAGACGTGATATTGGATTGGAATTAGGTGACATTATCTTAAGAAGATTTGGAGTGTATAGGAAACGTGCTTGGAAAAGAACTGATGAGGAAACTTCTTTGTTAGACCATAACTCTGCACCTGGAATTGTGGAGAATACCAGTGACGGTGATGAAGACGAAGCATCTGGCTTAGATCTGGATTCGGAGAATGATGATACTCTTCCACCTCAACAATTGTATGCATCTATAGAAGGATCAGATGACTCTTCGATCGCTTCAAGTGAAGCTGTTGAACCCGCCCGGATAACTTCCGGAGGACTTAGAAGGTATTCATCAATATCTACAATTAGACCCCAATTGTCCCGCACTATCAGCGGAATTTCTGGTATTAGAGACGATGGGAAGTCTGATGATGCTCCGTTGAGTGAAGTCTTCACACCACCTGTGATCCAAACAATGTTCGCTAGTTTCTTACTATCATTCCACGCAATAGTTTACGCCGAATTTTTACCTATTTTCCTTGCAAAAAAATTCCTGGCACATAAACTCGACTTTCCCTTCCACATTGGTGGGGGTTTCGGTTTTGATAGTGACTTTATTGGAACCATGATGTCAACTACTGGTATGTCAGGAATCTTTACGATTATGGTGTTATATCCTATATTAGATAGATATTTCAAACCCATATCAACCTATAGAGCTGCTGCTTTTGTATTTCCAATCATTCATTTAATGATTCCATTTTATATCTTTACATTACATGAATATAATCCAAATTTTAGTCCTGGATTTACAAAGAAATTATTGTATATGAATGCAATTTGTTATCAAATGGCTAGCTCCCTTTCAATGCCTCAATTGGTATTATTGGTGCACAGGTCAGCAACACCAAAACATAGAGCATTTACTAATGGAGCTGCTTTAAGTCTTAATGCTCTTGCTAGATTTGCAGCTCCTTCTCTATGGGGGGTAATCATGTCATATTTTGATAGTATAGAAAGAGGAGGGTTTACTTGGTACGCTCTTGCAATCATTAGTCTTTCTACTGCTCTTCAAGCACTATTTATGAAAGATTATGATAATGATCTCAAATCAGATGAATAATTTGCAGCCACTCTTAGCCGCATAAGGCCATATAGTTTCAACTAGAATACCTGGAGAATCGATAACTTGGCCATCACTTATATAATAAATTGCATGATGTTTCAATAAAAGTTATACCCCTAAACTGTATATTCAACTTAACCTATTTAATATAAGATTTTATCATACTAGAACCGTCAGAATCTTCGCATTATCTTCCAATGAGAGTTGAGATAATCGAATATGCAAACCAACTACAAGTGGGGAAAATTTGGAGAGAAACAGATTAATTGAAGGGTCTCTAAAAGTACGGTCCCTAGAGATAAGATTAGCTTTAGAAAACACAGGTCTAAAAAAAAAACTACGACAAATTCTGGATATTATATATTAGATTCCCGAAAACAATAGTCCCATATTTCTAAAAAAAACACAAACGATAATAGTACTTTAAAAAATTTTATTTATGAAGAAAAGGCAAATATAACACAAAGATGTAGACTGGTAATTTTAATGGGGTCTTCATATTGCAAAGCCATTAGTTTGGGTTTATCAAGTTATTAAATCCTTTGATCTCAGAAATATTAAGCATTAAAAATTTAAAATAATCGGGGTATAATTTCACCATGGTAAATTTTGTTATCGCAAACATGGACAGAAAAAACACTGAAAATAGTCTCACTAAAATAGGAATTACAAGTTGAAGTCGCTAAATAAAAATTACCAAATATTAGTCAAAGGGCAAGAAATAGTCCTTTGGGAGGACATTTCACCTTCTTTAACAAATATTAGAAAAATTTCACTCAAGTAGATAATAATAAATAACAAGCTCCCAACTCTAATCCCATCATTAATAATCCTAAATTCAAATTAATTCAACAATCATATCCATAACTTCAAATAACAAAACAGTACCTCCCTGAAAAAAGCAAATAAAATATAAGAATTAATAAAACTTGAAAAACTAATTAAACAATAACTTGGTCAATTAAAGTTACCCCTAGAAACCAGCTTAAAATCTTTGGTTAGCCTTCTTTTTCTTCATGACCTTAGCACCAACGGTACCAACAATAGCACAGAAAGCTAAGAAGATTAAGACGAAAACCAAAATTACACCTGGTGGCAACATTTTTTAATCAAAGAAAAAAAGTCAATTGAAAAAATTTCAGAAAAATCTTTTGACAAATTAATTTATATTTATATAATCTCAAAATAAAAGAAAATCTTTTCTCATTTGTCGGAACTGGACAATTTGCAAACTGATTGTGGCAAACACAAAAATACACAAACAAGGTAATTATAAAAAAAAATGAAAAATAAAAAACCCGCACTATTCAATTACCCATAATATTTGGCCGAGTCGCGGTGGCTTTAACCGTCTGCGGTACCAATTTCAGTAAGCTGTACCACCGTTGCCGGCCCTAAATTTCTCAAACTTGCCACTATTATGCACATTAGCTCTGACGATTCTGAAAGCCACCACTTCCGAGATGTACCATTAGGGCTTCCATACTAGCCGTAGATATCTAATAGCCGTTATTAAATCAATATCCGGTCAATTTACGTCATGCGTCATTACTTATTGATTATACTGTAGCTAAAGCTATACACTCATATATTATTTAATCCAGGGCTTTCATCCAGTATTGGTACTTCATATTCTACTACTCCGGGCGCTAATTTTTTCGGCCCTATCAGAACACTGTTGACTGCTGCCCTTCAATTTTCCGCACAGTAACCGCACTATCTGCTGTTTCCCCATTTCCTCCATTCCGACCTGGCGCTTATGACGCATTTACCATTGGAGATTCCCAAAACGGTATGTACGGTACCGCATTCGACCAGCCGTCTACCGCATTAGGAATGTAGACACATTTCTTTGCATACTATACAAGTTTAAATTTACTAATGTAAACAACTAGTATCTATCTATGATATCCTACCGATATGACAGGATTGCTTTATTCCCCTCCTTTTAATGAAGATTTATCTTGTTTGACTGTTACCTTGCATTTTCTTTTTCAATTTTTTTTCTTGCCCGTTAACCAATGTAACGCTTCAATTGGTTATGGCACAATTTGCCATGGCACATTCGTCTGGTCTCATTCTTATCTTTTTTTTTCTGCTAACTGCAGATCGGCAACAAAAGGTCGGTTAGCCTGGCACTAAGCGGATATTTCAAGCGGCAGAAAATCGGCAAAAATAAAGAAATTTTATAACACCGGTTATGCGACGTCCGAATATTCCGAAGAATCTGGTAAAGAACTCAATTTGCTTAACAGATTAAGTAAAAACTAATCAAGACATTACAAAAATAAATAATCATATATTACAAGTTCATATCTCATTTAATTGGGAGTTCGTAAAACCCGGATAATCTTCCGGATTTATCTTTATCTCTATCTACTATACAACAATGATGAAATATTTTTCATCAATTAATCAGTAACCAATTTCAACTAATTATCATTTCTCTCAATTAAAAATAATGAGGAATATGAATTATATGAACCCTTAAGATAATCATTTACTAATTCTTCTACGTCTTTGGGATGGTATCATTGTCATCAGTTCAACTATTTGTCTACTTGACATTGATTCCAATTGCGACGGTCGATGTAGCTCTCTCATACCCTGTCGCAGTGGCTTCGGCTGTCGCAGTGCTTCAGTATTGACCGATGGAAAGTTATCTCGGTTATACGGTCGCTGTTTAGCCGTTGGTGCATTTGGTTTGGAGAAGATCATACTTTTTGACACATCTGACAGATTTCCTCGGGCTTTCACCAGCTGGTGTTCCGAGGGTGGTCGGGAATCTGAATCATACCACTCTCGATAAGATTCCGAATTAGTTAGTATCTCAGGGTTCATTGACTGGTTTGATTCTTTCGCTGATTTTGTCATCAGCTCGATTACTATCGGCTTAGCTACCGCTGGTCCGGGTATAGGTTTTGACTTTGATTTTGATTTTGGTTTTGCAACCAGGATTATATTCTCTTTAGCATTAGATGTTTTAGTGTTTTTATCAGGGCTACTTGTAGTCTTTGAGCCAGTTGTTGTAGCTATTTCAGGTGTGGGGGGTTTCTTGGTATTTCTATTCTTTGACTTTGTATCAGACTGAGTGAGTTTCTTCAACTCTTCATCACCATTTTTCACTATGTTATAATCTTCGGAATTTTTCCATTTTTTTGTCACATTTCGTTGGGGTTGTTCAAAATGATTACTGAATCCTTCACGTTTTTTTTTAGATTTTGCCAACTGATAAATATTTTTTCTCCATTCGTCTTTATCTCTTGAAGATTGTAATTTTATCATATCATGCATCATATCAGATCCTAAGTCTTCAGTTATCCTCTCGATAACCTTTGGATTACTTTTGAACATTAACTCTTCATCATTGACCTTATTAGCATCATTTGAATTCGAAGGATTTAAAATTGAACTGTCCTTCATTTTATTTAATAATGAGTGAATATCCAAAGATTCTCCAGGTGCAATAGGATCAGGTTGAGATGGTGTAACACAATCTAATGATACTTCTTTCCTTAATACTTTATCAATATCGACTTCTGAAAAGAAAGCAACCGACTGTGGTAGTTCTTTAAACCCTAACCTTTCAACAAACATAGCTCTTGTCCATAAGTTACTAATTTGAAGTAAAAGAGCAATTTTATATTTATCTTCCTCTTTTGCCAAATACCTTAGTTCATCATGAACAGTAATCATTAATCTAGCATTGACTTTATACTTCTTGATCAAATATTCCATAGATACAATAAGCAAATGTAAATAATCAACACCAGAACTTTGGATAGTCCAATTAACTCTGGATGTAATATAGCTATTTTTATTCAAGTTACTTGTAGTCAAAGCTTCTGTAATAGCAGCTCCCAATACTGGAGTTCTTGGGTCATCAAGGTTGGCAATAGTTTCTAATACATTGAACATAAAACTTTCTGTACCTCCATGATAAACTTTTTTCTTCAATAATTTGGAATTGCTAACTTCACCTTTTGTTTGTGCATAAAGTTTTTTAGCAATTTCTTGAGCTTGTTCATCACTTAAGGTGGCGTTACACTGTTTTAACAAAGAAGTAGCATATTTGACACCAGCACCATAAATTCTACCGTAATTGAAAATTTTAGCATCACCTCTACTTATGCCTAGAATTTCGGCCGTCTTAGAATGTAAATCAGTTTTGTGATTTTTATCACCTTCCAAAGTCATCCAAGATAATGCAGTACTACCATGAACTTTGAATAATGAATCACCAATAAGAGCAGCAATCCATAATTCTTCAGAATCAACATCTGCACCGATGAAAACATATCCTGGAGGAGCTTCAACCAAAGACTTTAATTCTGACCCTATTCTATTTTTTTTAGCATTAGAAGCAGTTAACCAAGTATTTTCTGTAGCTCTCCTAGTAATAGTACCCATTGAAACTAATTTTGGAAGAATCAATCCTAAATTTTGGTTATTCATTGATTCTTTTTTGGTATTCAAGAAGGTGTTTTTATTTTTTTCAGCATTAGAGTATACCACAAATTGATCTAAAATTCTTCCTCTATTACCCATCCAGTAGGAAGCAGTTGAATTCAAATCTAAAATTTCTTCTGCGTAACTATATTCAGATGTAAGGGTCTTATCCAGAAAGAATTTCGAGTAAGATTTTGACATGATAGCAGTACATCTTTTAGCGTTACCATCAGGATGAGGTACTTTATATAATTCAAAAGTTCCACCGTATTTTCCCAGATAAAGTTCATCATGAAAAGTATCAGTCTCTTCTTCAGTTAATCTAGCCTTGATATAGTTTTTACTATCTAACCTAGCAAATTCTTTTTCATCATAAGGAACTTTAAAACACCACCCATTGGATTCAATCCAAAATAAGGTATGACCTTCCCACTTTAATCTCAACAAAAATGGTGTAATTCTAGTTCTAACGCTGATATTTAATTCTTTGGTTTTTTCACCAGTTTTTGGGTCAGTTGAAGTTTTGAACAACTCTCTATACCATTCAGGATATCCAGTTAGGAAAGCTTGCTTAGCAGCAGGAGTACCGTCCTTTTTCAACCTCGGTTCTTTGAGAGTCCAATCTAACTGTTTTAACCAGGGATCAGTTTCAGTATTTGGTCTAAGAGAATCGTCACTTTTAGTAATAAATTCAACAAGTTCTTCAACTCTATCACGTAAAATTTTAGTAACAGAATCTCTATTTTTTTCATAAATCAGTTGAGCACTTTCAACATAGCTTTCCCACTTTTTGGTGGTGGGTAACACCAAAGTACCTAAATGTCTTAAAGCAGCAAAAGATACCGGATGTGGAATTTTTTCGGTGAATATAGGGAATAGCTTTTTTCCTACTTCGAAAGTGGCCATGACATCAGTTGAACAATAATCCATCAAATTATTAAAATCATCAATGATGTCCATAGGTTCCAAAGTATCAAAAGCGTCTCTGGTGGATTTATCTAATTTGATTCCACAATGGAAGTCCGCTACATTAGCAAGGGAATTCGGTGAGCCTTTTGTAAGCCAGGGATCATCTTCAAGTTCCTGCACTTTATCTTCAAGTTCTTGAATTCTATCAAGTTGAGCTTCAGTCGTAAGTCCAGCTTCTTTTGCAAGCTCTTCATCACTTGATTTTGACTTTGATTTATTGTGTTTATTCCATAAAGGTCTCTGGTTGGAACAAAGTCCAGAAGTAGCAACATGTAAGGACATAGTATCTAAATAAAAAGCCTTTGATTGATTTAAATTATATTCTTCAAGGATTCTGGCCCTATCGTAGGATACATTATGACCCAAAATGAGCTTTTCTTCTTTCAAAGTATTCATTGGAATTAAATGTTCCCAATCGTCATATTTCTGATTCTGTTGATAATTTGTAAGAAAAGGTGAAACCCAACCATACCATGCTACCAGTGAGACCGCAGTAGCTATGGCAGGATAATGTGATCTTTTATGGATTACTTCAACATCAAATACCACCTCTTTTTCTAAAGGATATCGTACTGGTTCAGGGTCTTTGTCCAATTCGTATCTATACCACCCAGGTTTGAAGACCCATTTCAGTGGTTTTGGAGGCAAGGTATTATCAGGATTAAGGAAAGCTTTACACATTGAAAGATAAGGCTCACTAGACTTCAACCCAATTTTGAAGAAATGCTCATCCAATGTATTATTACCTACTAAATTCGGAAAATTCTCTATGGAAATAGGAGGTGATACTTGGGTTTGTTTCCCTAATAAACCATGATGATCCAAATGTTTTTCTGCAGTTTTTAGCAAGTCAGGGTTTTCAGGCTTTAAATAATTTTTAGGGGGGTTTTTGGGAAATACTTTGCGATGTAGTTGTTCTGACAAGTATTGAATACCAAATTGATTAATTCTTTCGCTTTTTTCAGGCTTTTGTACATCTTTTTTGATATGGGAAATAGAGAGAAGTCTCCGGGGAATAGTATGTTTTCTAGGAACTAGGTGGCGTATACGACCTTTTAGAGGTATAGTATACTCCACGAAATTCATCATTGTGGGTCGTACATTCATCGTACGATACACCATGGTAAATAAAGTGGTATAAAAGGATGAAAAAAAATAAAATCAAACGGTTTTTAACGCGAGATCAATGGCAGTAGATGTGGCAATCGAAAAGACAATAAACGGGGTCCTAGTCACACTTCTAGAAGTTGGAGATGAGTATATGAAACTATGATTAATCGAGATGAAATCTAAATAGAGGAAAGGCTATATTATTACTTGAATTGGTAATTATGAGTGTTTGTGATTTAGATCAATTAAGTAAGAGAGGCATTGCAGCTTGACGGCGCTGGCGCTGCTCTCATCCCAACGTTGTGGTAGCTTTCCGCACCACTCACCTCACCATGTCGCGTTTCAATATTTTGTCCTAATTAGGCAAAACAATAATATCGACTAGTTTGTTGAGCGGTTTACCAATACGAGGCACAAAACCTGTAATTTACCAGTAAATGAAGTCCTAACACGCACCCTTGTGATTTTGTCCCCCCGTCTCAGCATCTCTCTCGCCGTATCCTGCCGCCCCCTCGCGGTGCCAGTGCTTTCCACCCCATACCCTCACGCTTAGTCTCTTTTCTATTGCTGCAATTTTTGAGCTTTCTTTTGTTTGTTTTTGCTCACAGAAAATAAATAAACACAAAGTTGACCAAATTATAATTTTTATTAACCCCAATTCAATTATATTACAATGGTTGATTTAAACGCTTACAAGAAAGCAGAGTTATTGGCTGTTGCCAAAAAAGTTAGTATCGCTACTCAAGCTAAAGACACTAAAAAGTCTTTAATCGAAAAATTAGAAGCTTTTATCTCTGAAGCGGGTACCGAAGCTGAACAATTAATTGAAGCTTCATTAGATGTTGACTCCGATGAATCTGATGATGACGCTTCCACTTTAGCGGACCCAATTAATGTCGAGGAGACAGACGAAGAAGCTGATGACGAAGATGAGGAATATAAAGGTCCTCCAATTGATATCTTGAAGTACTTTGATCCAGTTCTTAAGGTTTTCGAAGAACAATGGCAAAAAGTTTTAGAATTCACCGATTCCGTTGGGATCACTACTTTGGAATATAACGAAGAATTAAGAGATAAATTGTCTGGTGTTGTTACTTTGAATTATATCGAATTATTATTGGAATTTTCTTATTTCATTTACATTTATTTACCTTTAATTGCCGTTAAAGACAATTCAACTATTCACCCAATTATTAAGGATTATTTACCAACCTTATCTACTTGTACTTTAAAAGTTCCTGACTTGACTTATTTATTTACTGTTAAGACTTTATCAATTGGATTCCAATGGGCTATTTATACGGCTATTGTACCATTGGTATTATCTTATTATTTCAATTTTTCCAAGAGACTTATTGAATTTGAGGATGAACATTTCTACGTTAGAATCTACAAATATGATCCATTCATTTTTGCCCTTTTTAAGATTTTGATATTTTATTTCCTTACTTTTAATGCCGGTACTTTGGTCACTTTAAATTCTTACAAAGGAATTTTACAAGCTTTACAAGCTCACTTTTTGATTCATTTAGGATTCTACAAAGAATTTATTTATCATTTAGGTAACTTCCCTTTGGTTTTAGGTGTTGCTAATGTTGTTATTAGTATCTATTCCCAATTCGAACAATGATAATGATCAATCATTCAATTGTTATTTTTGTCTTATTATATTGCTGAACTTTTTTATATAAATCTTGTTTTATTATGTTTATTACTGTAACATTAGCTATGTTTTCAATAAATACTGTTAATTAATTCTCTTATGCTCATTTCCATTTTGATTTGATACCCATTTGTTTTAAATCGTCATTCATTTGATCAGCATTTGTCGATTGTGGTCCTATGAAATGTTTTTGAATCTTCGCTAGAAGGAAGGCTTCAGAACTCAAGTTCTCTTCATCAACTTCAAGGTTACTTCTTCTACCTCTTCTTTTAGGTAATTCTGAGGTGTTTGTCGATGATGATGGATATATGGAGGCCGATTCCGATCCGCTATCGTATAACGGGCTTCTGAAAATTTCATGTTTAATATTGATGCTCGATTTAATATCAGTCTTTTGTTTATTCAAATTAGTGGTAACCATTTCGAATTCTTTAGCAGTTATTAATGGCATGAAATCACTGATATCCTTGAAAGTGTCCTCATCTTCAGAGAATTTATTATAATTCAATTTCTCAATCATTGCATTTATATCAGGTTTCGTTTGATCGTTACTTTCTAGAAGTCTGGTTTTCAAGATAATCTTCAATTCACTGGCGTAATCTCTTTGGCTTGTTTCATTGAATATTTTAGAACTATCCCGGTTGTTCAAGTCGGTGAATTCAATAAAAGTCTTTTCACTCTTTAGAATCTTTTCAAATTGTCTCTTTTGATATTCGAAGAAATTTTTCAATTTCATCAACTTGTTCAACATAACAGCATTATATTTTTTATAAACTTTGTTGGAATCTTCGTAAAAAGAAGATAATTGTCTCAAAGCTTGATAATTAGATTCAATTTTTAACCTCACTAATTCTGAATCCCTTTCAACACTTAACTGAACTTTCTTTTCTTTCAATTTGACATCCTTCAAAAACTTGTTTTCATCATCCATTAATAGAATTACCGATTCTTGTAACTTCTTTAGCCTGGCTTTCAATTCTTTTTTTCTTTCGGCTAATAAGTCTTGATGATTAGCTTGCTTAAATCTGTTGACCTCTTGAAGAGTATTATAAATAGTAGCTCTCTTCTTCTCCACGGGATCTTTCAAATTATAATGTTGAGAGGAAACACTAGTATCAAGAAGTTTCTTCAAATCTGTCGATTTGAACCGAGCTTTGAACCTCTCCTCGTAATTAATATCACTAGAATATATATAAGGATTCGTATCTGGTTCGTGTTTAATATCACTCGTTATACCTTCAACTTTTGCATAATGGTATCTCCCGTTACCAGCAGCGAATGGGTCATAGGTAGCTTTATATCTCCTGTCATATTGATTTGAAATGTTAATATTTTCATAATAGCTTCCCGTTTCTTTATCAGCAATTTCATTAGCAGCTTCTTCTAACTCCCGTTCCCGTTTCTCTTCAAAATAACTTTGTACAGAAAAGCCCTCCAGGATTGCTTGATGTCTCAAATCTGAGATTGATCCTGCTGCACTTGCCATCACCATATCAGTTCGAGGCAAAAGGGCAGATGCATCTAAGAAATCCGTCACAACATCAGAAGGTATAAGAGAAGAATAATTTGAATTCAAGGGGTATGGCATGAAATTCTTTGGAGGAAAAGGTAGTGGGGCTAGCATGACTGGTTTAGCTATTGGTGAAGTTTCCTCTTCATTTTCCTCATCGGTTTCGACCAGCAGTTCTGTTGCTTGTAGATCCTTTGGTCCTGCCGACTCTGGAGCTAATTGAGTTTCTTGAGTATCAAGAAATGCTTGAAGTTCTTGAGTTTCTTGAGTTCCTTGAGTTTCTTGAGTTTCTTGAGTTTCTTGAGTTCCTGGGCTTTCCTGAACGATCTGAGTTTGAACATCTGGAGTCGCTGATGGTGCTACTTCTCCAGATGATTTCGTGACATGGGACTCCCATGGCTCACTCGACGTCCTCGTATCTGTATCTGTTAGCTCTGTTTCTTCTGGTTCTTGAGATTCTTGAGATTCTCCACGTATATCTGGATTTTGCAGCTCTTTCGATGCCCGTTCTTTGTATCGTTGTATGAAGAGAGTGTTGTCATCTATCAAAGGATCAGGCATAATAACAGGTGGAGGGGGATATATGAAAGGAATCATGATGCCTTGTTTTCGATCGTTCTTAGGTAAAGGCGGTGGGGCCGGGGGAGGAAACATATGAAATATCTTCTTCAATGGTTCCTTTAGCCTAGCTTGATAATGTGGATCCAAATCAGAGAAGAAATCCTCGGGACTATATTGAGGTGGAACGATTGGCAATGCATTTTTGGGGAAATTATGCAATTGCCGATTATGGACCCTAGGAACATGGTTAACATCAGTGGTAAAATCGGCTGAATTATCAGTATTTCCTGATAATTGTGAAATTTGTTGGAGGCTACGACGCTTGGAAGGATCTTGAAGGATCCTCCTTGCAATATCGTCTTCGGAATAATAATAAGGACGTTTTAACAGCATATCAGATTAAATTAGCAGCAAAAAAATAAGGCTTTACCAAAAATTTGATAAAAGCAGTTAAAAATCCAAAAAAAGAAAGACCCTGAATCAGCAACCTTATACGTATAGATAGCAGTCAATATTGGCTGAATAATTTTAAATTCCAAATAAAATGTGGTAGTTAACTTGTATATCAAGTGGTAAAGTAGCTTGCAAAAAAGCGAAAAAAGGTTTTCAGCGATTTTTATCTAGTGCTAACAAAATGCTGCAACATGATTATTATATAATTAGGCGAAAAACGATAATGACAAGGTCTAGGATGCTAGATTTTATATGGATTGCTCCATATAGTATAGAGACAATATCAGAAATTATTTGACGATTTTTATAGAAAATTACATATATTAAATTAGATACTATGCATTAACCTTCATGGTTACATACTTATTGCACCCAAAAAAAATAATTCTAAAACTGGCAGATTTCGGCTATCCGAGAATCATGAGAAGTATAAGCTACGATTAGTTCCACCAATATAGGAATTTTGACTCCCAAAAAGGACCCAAAAAACACCCAGAGTCTTATAAACATAAAAAGTTTTTCAAAATGCCACCTGTACCTTTATTTGTTGATTTATCCTTGTTAGAATGGTTTTTTTGCAACTACTTTATGGTGAATACACTAAACTTTTACCCCTAATCCAAAGAAATTTTGCCAGTGAGTTATATATATACGAAGTCAGTTACAGATAGTAATAACCACATTTAGTTTTCTTACGGCGGCAACAAACTACCAACACTTTTAATTGACATGCCACTTGAATAATTCAACGATTTTTCATCGAATTGGTATTTGGGCCCATTTAACGGGAAGTACGAGCCACGGTCGTGTATCCCACAGAACAGGAGCAAGTTAATAGGAGATACCAAATCAGCACCTATACGCCTAAACCCGGGGGAAAAACTCGACCGTATAATGAACATATCAACAAATCTAATTTTCAAACAACTTCCATTATAGAAATCATATCGAAGTCACGGTCTTTACCATACTTACTATCTCCTGGTCCCCGGAAACCCTGTCTGCTCTTATCACCCACTCGCGCACCAGAAAAATTTCAATTGAAAACAATCATACCTATAACTCGCCAGAGAACAGGCAAAAAGGGAAAGAACCAATTGTTGATCATATTGATTTATTTGTACTGTTTTAACATATCACGATCCCACTAAGTTAGTACTTTGATTCCTTGAAGAGCCAATCACCAACTCATTGATTTCACTTGTGTTTGCCCTTCAACGCTGTACAATTCAATCTTAAATTTAACCAGAAAGTTCTACGTAATTCAAGGTTATTTGGTGGGTGATTACTCATAAATACCAGGGACATATATTGTTGATTACACAGCTTACACAAGATTCCTGAACCGTTTAATCAAGACTTTTGAAACGCGTACCCTAATTTAATTGAGCACAGGCGTTAGAATGCCTCCTAAGAAAGCTAAAAAACCTGCCTTTGTAACCAAGGATCGAGTGTTGGCAAAGATGCATGGATTTCCTGCATGGCCTTCATTTGTAATGCCTCAGAATTTAATTCCTGATGCTATCTTACTGGCTAAGAAGAAATCAACTGAATATTGTGTTATATTTATACCTGATGGTGACTTCTATTGGTTACCCGAGAAAAGTTTAGAAACTTTAACAGAAGAAAAGCTAGATTCCAAGATTTCTAAAATCCCTAAGAATCATAAACCTAAACCGAAAGCGAAATCAACTTCCATAAATGATGCAATTATAGCAACAAAAGGTTTACAATTTGAAGCCTTCATGAAACGTTTGAAACGTGAAAATGGTGAAGACGAAGATGTTGATGAAGAAAATGTCGATGAAGAGAACGAGGATGAGGAGAATGGTATTGATGAACCGGTGAAGGATGAGAAACTAGAGATAAAAGATGAAACAATTGACGGAATACTTAATAATGGTGATGGTGGGAGACTTCCAACCTTAGATCAACAAGATGAATCATCGGAAACAATTGAAAGTACACGAAGGAATGGCCGTAGGTCTACTAGATCGAAGGCGAATGGTACCAAGAGTGAACCCAATGAGAAGAAGGGGAACGATACCGAAGTTAAGCAAGAGACTGTGCCAAATCCCGGATCAGATTCTGGAAGAGAACAAGAGAATCAAGACGATGAAATGCCCGATGGTACTACAGAAGAATTAGATCAGGTCGATGAAGCGGAAGATGAAGTCACCAACTCAATAGACGAAGCAGTGGAGGAGGAATCTATAATAAGCAATGATGTTAAAAGTAACGATATCGACAAACAGAGTGATGATGAGGTTGTCACACGAAAACGAAATGGTGATAGGAATATAAAATCAAACTCAATCAAACGGTATAAGACCGAATCCCCAGGCCCCGTCAGTAATAAGAACCATACCAATAAAGTATTAACAGAGGAAGAGAAACTACAACAGTTGTGGTTGTGTAGAATCAAACTTCAAAAGTCATTAATTCAACGAGATACTGAAGAAGCACCAAACGCCGATGAATTATCAACATCAAGACTTATATTGAGAAGATTAGCCGATTTTAAAGTTAGTCTACCACTTCTTAAGACCACCAAGATTCATAAAGTATTAAAATGTATTATAAAAGATAAAAGCTTGGAATATCCTGAAAGTTTTAAATTACATGATAAATGTCAAGAATTACTTGATAAGTGGTCTCAATTAATTGAACAAATTAAAATGGAAAAAACCGCCAATTTTTTGAATAATAAAAGAAATGGTAACGGATCAGCCAATAGCCCAAATGGAGATGAAGGAAGAATTAATGATTCAGAGATTTCTGATATAAAGGATAAACCAGTCAAATCTCCCGGGGAAGTTAGATTTGCTTCAGTAGAAAGTTAACTCCATCTTCAGTTCAAATGCCCTATATTAATTGTATTATATTGAATATACGAAATCTTTAAGTATGTCATCAATGATGGTAGTTGATACAATTTAAAATGGTTCAGCCGTCTGTAAACCGGGTAACCATACTGATGCATCACGGGATCAAACGCATCGGGACGTGTTAAACGCAGCAAGTTACTGCCTATCCACTACTTCAGTTGCACGACAGTCTGAAATTTACGCGGAAAACTCTTTTTTTTTTCCAAGCTCACGCATCAAAACTTCTCATCTGGACGAATTTTTTTCTGATTTTTTTCCTACTTCAACTAATCAACTAAATAATATGTCTGACGAAGTATGTTTTAATGATTATCTAACGACATTATATTTGAAGAATTCATAATAAAGTCAAGGTTCGAATCATGTGAGATATAATGACTAATCAATATTGAACTGACTATCTGGAAAAGATCATTATGTTGATGAGATCCTTTTTATTTCCTATTTCTCCATTGGCTGAAAAATCTTTTAAGAATATAATGATTTGATTAATACGTAGATACTAACAACTTTAGCAATTCGCTACCGCTTCTGCTGATGCCGCTTTGACTTTCCCAATGCAATGTTCTTCATTGAGAAAGAACGGTCACGTTGTCATTAAATCCAGACCATGTAAGATCGTCGATATGTCTACCTCTAAAACTGGTAAGCACGGTCACGCCAAAGTCCATTTAGTTGCTATTGATATCTTCACCGGTAAGAAGTTGGAAGATTTATCTCCATCTACCCATAACATGGAAGTTCCAAATGTTAGAAGAGAAGAATACCAATTGATTGATATCGATGATGGATTTTTATCTTTGATGTCCCCAGATGGTTCTTTAAAAGATGATGTCAAAGTTCCAGATGGTGAATTAGGTTCTAAATTAGAAGAAGAATTCGATGATGGTAAAGATTTATTAGTCACCATCTTGATGGCTATGGGTGAAGAAGCTGCTATTTCTTACAAGGAAGCTCCAAAGAGTGCTTAAGTTAAGTAATAGTAGATTAAAATCTGATTAAACTATTTTTATTTAGATGGGTTTAGAGGTATATGTAGATATACGCTTAATTCATAAACACTTGCCGTATAGTTGATCTGTAATTATGTATTCTATCTATAATATTCTAACTCCATCATTCTCTTATTCTTTTATATTTTTATTCCTCGTTTATTACCCCACGTATATACCGTATATACTAAGCCTGGTCTGACCTAGTCTGAAAATTTAAAAATCTCATGGGCCCATCTCATTGCTATTTTTCGTTCTGGCCCTTATTTGTTCTTCCCCGGACTAATCATCACAGTGCTACATGAGCGATTCGCAACGAAAAATTTAAATTTCATCAATTCTATTAAGGGTCATTTCCTGATCTATTTCTTAGGTTTTCATTAGTACCCCTTTATTTTTACCAGATTTGTTGCGTACAAAGTTACTACAATATCTCACAACATCTCCTACAGTATTTCTGGAGTTTTTAAGAAACTAACTGGTGTGGTCCAATTTTCATTTGACCCATCTCTCATACTCGTAACGGCTTAGCAGGAATGATAATTTCACCGTCAGAGACCTTATTTGTACGAGCAGAGCTGGACTCCTCACAAATCGACTCAAGTGCAAGTTCGAGTGAAGCAGCCACCAATGCCTTCACACCTTCAACTTCTTCGTTTGTTGGTAATACTCCTTCAACAATATTATTCTTCTTGGCTTTGGCAGTAGGGGTTTTTATTGCGTCCTTATTTGTATTTTTCACTGCTAGGTATTTTGTAAGATCCAAATACGGTCTTCATGTATATCCTATACCCCACAGAACTTTTGTACTAGCAAGTACTACAAACAATTTATCTGCTATGCATCATACAAATGCCGAATTACAAGAACAATTGAATTATCTTAGGACTAATCATTTTATAAGAAGTGATTATTTTGATAGAAGGCTTAATAATAGACGAAGAAGAAGAAGAAGGGGCAGGTTCAGTAAAATGAAAAAGCTTCTGGAAGCTCAAGTTGAAAATCTTTTCCCAAAGAAGACTTATCATGAATGGTTAAATGGGGGTCAAGAAAGAGACCATGATCATCGTGATGGGGTACTTCAAGAAGGTCAAGAAGGTCAAGGTTCAACGAAAGAGAAAACATTAAAAATTGAACCTACTAATTCTAAAACCGAAGCATCGAGTGATGGTATAAATACAGAAACTGACATCACAGATATCGAGTTATCAAATTTCAATAACGCAACTGGCAGTAGTTCCAAGGATGCTACTGATGTCATTGAAGATGTCAATGGCATCTTACATTTCACTTCTGGCTCTTGTGCTATTTGTTTAGAAACCATGGAAGATGATGAGGTAGTAAGAGGCTTACTTTGCGGCCATGTTTTCCATGCTGAATGTTTAGATCCTTGGCTTACTAAAAGAAGGGCCTGCTGTCCAATGTGTAAAAGAGATTATTATTACAAGGACGTTCCAAATGTGGATGATAATAACGATGCTGCTACTACCATTGCCACCTCCACTGTTGATAATCAAATCAATACCGGACAGGACAGTAATCAAGATAATGATAATGATAATAATGGCAATAACAATAACAACAATAATAATGATGATAATAATAATGCTAATGATACGACTAATAATAATAATAATAATAATAATGATGATGATAATGGATCAGATGGAGACTCCATTGATATTGAAGTGTTCAGAAATGATCCTACTTTGAGGGCAATGTTGCAAGAATTAGTTCCCATTGAAGAACGCGTAAGAATGGTCCTAAGTGATGAGTCTTTAAGTCACCTAAATTTGGAAGAAGTAGGTAATGAATTAGCCAGAAGGAAATATGGTAATATTTTCAAGAAATTTTTCTGGAGAATCATGGGAATTAAGAGATCAGATCTATTTAATTATGGGGTCATCACTGCGTATCATGAATATAGAGTTGTGGAAGAAAGACGGTCGACTTCAGCTAACTTCGAAGCGGCAACTCAAAATCAGGATAGTGATCAAACTCCAGAGTCCCCTGCCTCCCCAGAGCCCTCCACTGTCACCACTACTAATGAAGAAACTACAAGACCAGACAATGATTTAGGTACTGGGTTCAGAACGGCTTCAACTCCGGAAGCAATTTCGAACCAAAGTATTCATACAGCTCTTAGTCATTTATCACGCGATGGCGAAGATTTCATAGAAGCTCCAGTAAATTCTGAAACTCTTTCAATGGAAATTTCGCCAGAGACAAGAAGAGAAGTTAATGACAACCGAGTTTGATATCTCGGCATTCTTGAATCGTTTTTATATACATTTTGCCCTTTATTTTAATACAGAGCAGAATCCGAGTCGTTGGGCTTTGGTGACCTATTATATGAGCTAGATTACCAGACTATACACCTTATGACTCTTATGGCTATACTTTAATATATGTATTTAGTCGCGTAGTAACGTTAGGTATTAAGGAGAAAAAAAATTTTCGCAAATAAATAATTTTTCAAAGAGCTTTTAAGGATTAAACTATTACACAATGGGTATGTCGACTTATATGAATGTGATGAAATTTGTGTTCCGGAAGAGTGACAGACGGCGTTTTTAATATAATGTTATCACTAATTTTTTGGACTCTTTACTAACAATTTTCAGCTCCTAAAAAGAATGTTAAAATGGACTTAGGATCCTTCTTGGCTGATGATACTCTTGGAGGAGGATCATGGGCTGATGAAGAAGTTGATATGACATCTATTGGTGTATCCACCACTGCAGCAGTACCAGAAAGATTTTCTGGATCAAACGATTTCCAAGGGTCTTCTAATACTTCATTTAATGATGGAAGACCAAAAAGAGAAGAATTTCCAATTCCTGATCATCCACCTTTCAGAGCTAGAATTGGTAATTTGCCATGGGACATTACTGAAGATAGCGTTTCGACCTTTTTCGAAAAAAGAATGCAAATGAATGATATCATTACTGAAGTTAAATTACCTGTGGATCATGCTACTGGTAGATTGAAAGGGTTCGGATTCATTACTTTCACTGAAAGAGAAATCTTGGAAGAAGCATTACACTTGACTTTATCTGATTTCAATGGTAGAAAGATTTTTGTCAGTGTTGCAGCTCCACAAAAACAAGATGTTTTTGATTTAGATTGGAAATCTGCTAGATCTGCCCCAGGTCCCGGATCAAGAGGCCCAAGAAGGGAAGATCCTGATTTAGATTGGGGTAGTGCTAGAACTGAGCAAAGTGGCTTACCACCAAGAGAAAGAAGGGAAAGACCAAGAAGAGAAGATCCTAATTTAGATTGGGGTAGTGCCAGAAACGAACAAGGAGCCTTCCCTCCAAGGGAAAGGAGAGAAAGACCAAGAAGAGAAGATCCTGATTTAGACTGGAGTAGTGCTAGAAATGAGCAAGGAACTCTACCACCAAGGGAAAGTAGTTTCAGAAAACCAAAATCTGATGATAATGATTTGGATTGGGACAGTGCGAGATCTGAAAAGGGAGCTTTCTTCTCTCAAAAGACCAGAAAGCCAAGAAAGCCAGAACCTGAATTTGATTGGGGTAGTGCTAGAGCTGAAAAGGCCACCTTGCCCCCAAGAGCCAGAAATGTTTCATCAAAATTCAATAAAAAGGATGATACTAAAGAAGATTCATTCCAAGGACCACAAAAATCATCTTATGATGTATTAAATATCGAAGGTGATTCCGACGAAGAAGAAGAAGAAGCCAAACCGGTTAAAGAGCCAGAAGCCCCAAAGCCAACTTTAGAACAACAAACTGCCAATTTATCAGTAGCCGATGAAACTGAAGATGGTTGGGAAGTTGTCCGTAAATGATTCCATAAACTGTGTGCATAGTATATCCCCACTTGTTTATTACCTAACAAGCTGTTTTATATAGTCTTTCCTATGTATGTAAAATATAATCTTTCGTAACTATTTTTCAATGTCTCAGACTTGCAGCAATTCCACTTTGGGACACAATAAAAAGTTGAAAATATTCGCATTCGACTACCGAAATTTGTAACCAATAACTTCCCCAATTATCATGGGAGAATCTGAATCTAGTAATGAAGTTTATCTTATTGATAGAAATAGTATGTGAATTATAAATTTGATCTCAAGGATAAATACTCACAAGCAGGAACTTATCAACCGGTTCAACCTTCACCTCTAGACAATCTTATAAAAAAGTATGGTCTAGAGGACGTGGCTCGATCTTTAGCTAGAACTAATCCTGATGGTTCAAAAGGTGTTAAATTAAGAAAATCGTATAAAAACCACATTCAAGACTTACCGGGGAAGCATAATATACCCAATGCAAAACCTATACCGAATGGTTTACTAGATCCTATGTTATCTCAATATCCAAATATAATTAACCCAATAGATGGGAAAATTGTCAGCAAAGCTTTAGAATTCGACAAGACTCCGTTGAATGGAATTCCAGGGTTCAATACCGCTGATTTGGCTATCAATGATCAACAGACCTTAAGAAGAGATGAGGGTTCTGAAGGTGATGAAGAAAAGAGAAAGAGAAAAAAGAAACAGTTGAGTGGAGATACACCAAAAAGGCAACATATATAGAGCTAGAAAAAGAAAGCATGTAATATGCTCAATAGATTTACGAATTTTTGATGATACTTAATAATAATATTGTACAATTTCTATGTTATAATACATATGAATAATAGTTTTACTTATCTGAAATATCCTCAATAGGATCAACATTATCCTCTTGTAGTTTCTCGTCGGTTGTCGCTGCTCTTAATGCACTAACTGGCGTAAATTTACCATATCTTTTGAGGGGCTTCAATGGCTTTTCTACTCCTTGTTTCCTATTCTTTGCCCTTGTCATTTTATTCTTTAATAGCCCCCCAGTATGTCCAAGAATGGTCTTGACTAATAGTCTCTTAAGCAACATTGTAAGTTCAAGCATTGATAGAACTTTCTCTTGGATGATTAATTCAGGTAATATTAACTTGAAGTCGGCAACATTCAATAACCTTTTATACCCTCCCCTTAACTTGATTGAAATCAGTAATGCTACTGGATTAATCTTAAGATTGTGAATACTTATGTAATTTTTAGAACGTTCAACCATCAGTTCAAGATTTTCATCTTGCAGTGAATCCGAATTCGCTGAATTGCTTGGAGCACTCGAAAACAATTTAGATTGTTTATTAGAGAGCTTCTTAGAACTTGTTCCACTTCCAGTACCAAATCCTGAGTTTTCTGTGGACGTTAGTTTAGTTCCTGATTTGTTTAATTCATCGAATTTAACCTTTGATTTTTCAATGACATGATTAGTCTTGCCTGAATTCACATCGTCAATATCTATATATTCAGAAAGATCGTCATCATCATTATCTTCATCATTATCTTCATCACCTTCTTCTTTTGCCTTTCTTATATCTTTGAATTGTCCTATAGGATCATCAGAAATGTTGGCTCTGAATAAGAATTCCATTAATTTATCACCAGTTATTTTGTCTAATCTTAAACTCAACGGTTGGGAATTAATTTCAAAATTCTCAATCAACTTTATTCCTCCCACATTGGAATACATTGACCAGTCTACCGTTATCAAGTTTTCCTCATACATAGACTTGTTTTGATTCATAGGTTCTAAAAATGCTGGGAATATAGCATCCCGTAAAAGATTGAATCCTTGAATCATAGCAATTTCAATTCTATTAATATTCGAGTCGTCTTCGTTAACAATTCTTCTAAATCTGCCTTTGGCCATCGCAATGTCGAGAATTGGAGTCCTATCATCATCTAACATATGCAAAATTAATTCATTAGCATTTATAATCCATTCAGCTTTAGGCTTTTTACTTGAATCTTGTGAATTCAAATTTCCCGCTAAAAGGGAATGTAACAATAGATATATTTCATTGGATATCTCATCATGAATCATTTTTAAAGATAAATATTGATTCAATTCTTCATTTGAGAGTCTTCCTTGTCTGAATGAGTAGTTTTTATCCATGAATTCAAGAACGCACCTTTGTGAGTGTAAAGACCTGATTCTTTGATACAAGGAATTTAAATCCTGGAAATCAAAAGAAAACTTTAATTTCTCGAGCTTTTCATTCAATATTTTATTACTTGGTTCCGAATAAAGCAAAAGGTCCATAATAATAGAATACAAAGTGAAATATTGTGCAGATGTTGAAGTAATATTAACTCTTGGAATATCGACTTTGAGCTTCTTTTCGACGTTATCTAAGATATTATCTTGAGAATCGTGGTAGTCAATTGATTTCGTATAACTTGATCCTATATCATTTGTTTGATCATCATTAGTATTATTCTCATCTAACTTGGAAATCTTAGCTCCTAGAGTTTTCATTTCAGTGTAAGTAACAGCTACAGAAGTATTTTCCATCAATAGGTTCTCAATCCCAGCTAGCCTTGCATCACTACAAATTTCAACACCTAGCCATGGAGGCCAATTTGTTGTGGAACCATAACAGTTTTTGTCAAATATGAATGAAGTTGATTCGAGTGTTTTTTGCTTTTCGAATACAAGAACATTGGAGTCATGTACTTCGACTCCAAATCTATTCTCCAACTCATCAATATCTAATAGATTTCTGTCCTTTGATTTGTCATAAACAGACAAGACTTTTGCATCAATAGCAGGGGACGAAAGGATAACGACCGAATCTGGAGTTTCATTACTTTGTAATTGGATTTGTGGTGAGATTATCTCAACTAAATAATCTTCAACCACCATCTCGTTTTTAGAAACCTCGGTTAAAATATCATCAAATCTACTCAAAACATCTTGTCCATTTAAGTTGATAGTGTCTTTTCTTTTAGTACTTTGAAATCTCATATTGGAATGATGCGATTCACCATTTTCAGATACATTACCATCCTCATCAGCTGCCTGAATTATTTCTTCTAGAGCACTGATTGATTCAAAGCTCAAATATTTCTTCAAGAAACTCTTGAGCTGTACAAAGTGAATATATCTGAACAAAAGATTCCTGTTTTTATTATTCCATTTCATTAACATACCAGTCAAAACAAATTTGTTATTGAATTTGGCATTCAAGTTGGAGACCAGATTTCTTCTCTTGACATCCACGAAAAGGGATTCGTTCTCATCCAACTTCTTAATCTCTCGATTCAACATCTCGATTCTTTCCATCAAACTTGATACTGAATCACTCTTTGATTTCTTTGATTTCACTCTTTCTTTCAATTGTTTAATACGATCTAGAATAGTATCCTTTTGAGCTTGGAAGACATCATTGAGTAATTTCAATGTCTCACCTTTCAAGTTAAAAAGATCCACTTCTGTAAATCTAACATCTGGTTCGGTATCTCTTAAATAAGAAAACCGTCTACTATAAAGTAATGGTAAGATCTCAATACGCCTTTTACAATTATTCAAAGACGTCAGGAATGCTTCTTCATAATCTTCAATATCAAACCATTGAGAATCATTATCAAATGTAATATACTTGGATTCATTCTCCAGGCTGTCTTCAGACTGGTATATATTATGGTCAAACATGGCGGTTATGACTCTCAAGTCGATCCCATTCAAATGAACATCTCCGATATGGAAATTCATCTTCATGATCTTCTTATTTTTTGATAGCCCTTCGTGGACAGCGATTCTTTCTTCCCTTCTTTGATGAAGGTCAACAACAAACGAATCCATTTTTCCTCTCAAACCATAAAATCTAATTTTGTCGTCGTCTTCAGTAGAATCTTCTTCCTTGTACATATGAGATATGAAAAGCGATTTAAAATTGAATCGAAATCTATTTGAAACCAAATGTCGAGAAAATTTTGTAGACTCTTTAACTTCACCGAATATTTTTCCTTTTCTGATAGGCAATTGCATATTACCAGAAAACAATGTCCACCAGGAGAAGAATTGTAAGAACACATTTGGGCTTAGATGTATTGAATTGTAACTTTCCAGGAAATTTGCATCCAACGATATTAGCATGTTAACGAAATCTGATCTAAACCCCTTATAAGAATCATGTCCTTCTTGCGTGTATTTCGGATTGAAAAGATTCACATCATAATGTGGTTTACATTCTTCAGTAGTATTGCCGTCTTTGGATTTTCTTTGTAAGACGAATCCAACATTGAAACTAACACCACCACTCAAAGAGACTACTTTCTTTTCATAAATGTTTGGGCTCGACTGAGATTTTTGTGCCTGATACAGTTCATCATCTAGATAATAAGCATAACAGGACGTAATGAATTTATCACTATTGGACAAATATGTCATCTTCTTTGAATCCCTTATCCAAGACACCAATCCACTAGCCAAATAATTTGGAATATACCAGGAAACGGTCTCAGACTTAACATTACAGAAATTACGTGAATCATCGTTTTCATTTATTGTCCAAACAACATTATCACTGAAAGAAAGAACGAATCCGGATGAGACACCAAAGAGGTCATAGGGGTCTCGAGAGCCTTTAAAGGCCACCTCCAAGGGTCCTTGAGAACAGTTGATGACAAAGTTTCCGTGAAGAACTAACCTGAGTTTATCCCAGAATCCAAGCTTAGCAGAAGGATCTACTGGAGGTTTCGAAAACTGGTCTATATTTAACATAGCTTGCTGGATACCGAACTGAAATGATTGACCCCACACAAATCTTGCGGGTGCCTTACTTCTAAAATCAATTTTCATATCTGTGTATAGTTTAACACTTGTCAACGTTTTTTCAATTTCGAGTTTGTAGTAATTACAAAACTTACTTGTGTTGAGATGCTTTACAAGATCAACAGAAAGCTTTCTAATATTCTCTTTTGCATTGATAAGTGACTCTGCAATAACAAGGTTACCCGACATTCTGACTGCCAGTTCAGAATTATCATTTGTGTTGGGGACGTATAATAAGGGAACTGGATAATCCTTCAAGTGTATTCTTAGCTCTTGAACCCGCATATTTACGAATGTTGGTAATATCAATGAGAATCTAGTATCCATTGGTAATCCCTGACCAACCTCGTGTAGATATTTAGGAAGATCCCTTAAGTTGAAACTAGGCTTTGATAGTTTCAAATTCAACCCATCCATAATTACCAGGAGTAAGGGAGCATGAATTGAATATGGCTGTACTGCTTTTTGGAATTTGGAATCCAATTTAGCTTCATTTCCAAACAAGAACTTTTTGTTTTTTACAACTTCGTCATTCAAAGTAGCTTTATACCGCTTGACCTTTTTGATCCAAGAATCAGATATCACTTTATGCAACTTGCTCAATCTAGAGTCCAATGTATCCTCATTATCTATACTTTCAATGCTTTCTCGATCTTCATAGCTTAAGATAGAATGATTTCTCTTATGATATTTGGAATCGTTTTGAGAAGCTTGTGCTCTCATTTCAAATAAACTATAGAATTCTAACCTCTTCCGTTGTTCAACTTTTCCTAATTGATAAATCATTCCCAATTCACTCTCGAAAGGATCATCGTCCATGTTAAACACGAGTTTCTTGGTTTTGAATGTGATATCAGGAATTGTTTTGGGTTTGGATTCAGTGGGCTTGACTACAGTATAATCGATGTTTTCGTTGATATCTTCATGCTTCAAAGATGCCAAAGAATGTTTTAAAACTTTCATTGTGATGGAAAGATTGTCAAACAATTTATAGGTTGTATGCATATGTGGGTGAATTATCTTCAAAAGGCTGGTTCCAATAAATAAATTTTTAGTGTCATTCAAATCAACTTGAAATTGAAAATCATCAGTACACATTAATCTACACCAATAATTTTTTAAACTGGGCGACCTAGTAAGGACTCTCAAAAAACGATCAAATACCAATACCTTATTATCAGCTAAGGTAATTTTAGTATCAAATGATTGTATCTTCATATCATATTCATTGTTCAAAGTAATTGCCCATTCGGATCTTTTGATCTTAGCAGTTACAGATAAGAAATCTTTGAAAGACTTTGGCTTATGACCAGGATCATAAGTCTGTGGACGTTGAACTATTCTATCTGAGTCTTTCTTTAATTTTTGCTTTATGCTATTAACGGGCTTGACCAAATTTTCAATTACCATATAGATTGCACCTATCAACGTGAATAATTTGAAATGATCAATTTCACCAAAAACTTCATTGAAGTTTACCGATAAGTTTAATTTGTCTTTAGATTCGTGCCGTTCACCACTCAAATCAAACGAGATATTCGGGACCTCGATCAATGTCTCATAATTCCGTACAGATGACCAATACGTCATGGTACTCAACTTAAAATCATATATGCTCAAATTGTTGGTCCAGTAAGTAATCATTCCATTCTCTTCTTGGGAAGAATATGCCAATGTTTCCAGGGAATTGGAGCTTGGTGATAAGCCGGACGTTGAATCTGACGATGCTTTCTTTTCGGGCGCTTTAAATTCATAATCGAATGAATCTAGTGAGACTCTGAAACAACGAAGTTCCGTTGAGTCTTTATTCTTATCACTCCTTACAAAATCACTCAATTCATCATCTAGAAGGGAATCATTCAATTTAGAAGCCGGGATTAGTACAGATCTTGATCCAAGTTTGAAATCGATCAGATCCACATGCAAAACGAACTCGACAAACCAGCTTGGTGTCTCTTTAAAGATCCTCTCAATCAACGGAGTCTTGATTTTGACGTTCTTGTCACCAGCGTTAGACAAAAATCTTTCGAATTTGGAAATTTCTGAGTTCAAGTAAACATTGATGTACCCACGTTTCAAGTGGTCATCGACTAATGTGCTAAGATCTGATATTATTGTATTTAAACCAACTAATGTTTTCATATCAACCAAGTCAATTCTAAATGAATGTACTTGTAAGTTAAACCTGAATTTAAAATTCTTCAAAATATCAATTTTGGCGGTGAAAGAATCCATAGCCAATATTTCAAAGTCACTCAATTGTCCACTCGACAAGACTTTTTGTCTATATGATATAGCAGGAGATAACACTTGACATGCTAAATCATAATTTCTATCTAAGGTGGTAGTAACTTGTAGATTCAATGTCGAATATGACAAATTTAAAATTTCGACAGTCTTTTCAGTTTCATGTCTCACTATCAATCTAGGTTGCTCAACAACAAACTTGACGTCTAATTTTGGGTAATAATCCTGTAAGTATTTCCATAGTTTATCTTTCAATGTAGTATGAGAAGAACCCGAAGAACTTCTACCGGAACCTGCACTAGTCTCTACAAACGTTTCTTCTGCAGCGTCATAACTATCCTCGTCATTATCATAGAAGCTGTCATCATCAGGTTGGCCAACATAACCCGAAACATCATCATCAATGTTGAAGCCATAATTGATCAATCGTTTATATTCCAGATATATCTTCTTGAATTTGATAAACTTGCTAATCACAATGAGATTGTAAATAAAATAAGTCAAGAATGAAGAGTGTAAATCAAGCACCGGACTTGAACTTGTAAAAAACAACTCCGCAATACAATTTTCAAAACCTTCACCTCTTGATAATTTATCCAAATAATTACCCTTGAAGTTGAGAGAATATGTAGGAGCATTTAAAATCTCCACGCTTTCTCTATGAAGAGATCCATTGATTTCTACCAACTTGGAGAAATGCAATGTTAACAACTGAACCGAACTGGAAAAATTGATGGGACTATCCTCCGAGGAGTCAAACAATGCATGGAAACCAGCCGAGTCATTAGATAATTTCAGGATATTTAAGTTAGATGATTTAACCAACAATTCCAACGAAGTGACGGGATATTCCGCTTGCAAATAATTACCAAACGGTTCATTGAATGAGGTAGTTAAAAATGGAATTTCAAACAAATTAATATTTTGATTTAATAAAGAAATTTCATCGACTGAATCGTAAAGTACATAAAACATTTTGATCAACCGATCGATTCGTTTTTGCTTTTTAGCCTGCGCTTGGGCTTTCATATCTTGAACTTCTTGGTCATTGTCCTCTTGTTTATTGTTTTTATCTATTATTGCCAGGATATCATCAGCATATAGTTTGACTAATTTGAAAACCAGTAATCTGAAATCGTCAGTGAATAGTTTCAATCTGATTGAGTGTATGAAACCGTTGTTCAAATCGATTGAAAATTTAAAATCAAACTTAATCGTCGATATAGACGTCAACGGGAATATGTTATCTTTTTGTTGTGAACTTTCGATCAGGAAGAAATTAGCTAAAAGTCCCACTGAAAATTTCAAATTCTGCAGAACTTTCAGGGATGTTCTTGACTTAGATTCGAATTTCAAATATTCTATTTTAGTGACTTTATCGTCAATGATTATAGAAGTCCTCTTTAATTCTGTATCTATATTAGTCCTGATTTTCAATAACCCTTTAACAGCAATTTTCCCCAAGAAATTAGACGGGAAAACACACAAACTAAAGGGTTTCAAAGGATCTGTATTTGTCGGTTTACTATTTGACAGTGTCTTTTGTTTAGCTTGCTTAAGTAAGTTTAATTTGAATCCATTTAGAATTATTTTCCGGGAGTTGCCCCATAATCTTAGCCTGAATGACTCAATATCAATGTGGAATTTTGGAGTATGGAACTGGATATTATTTACCAGAATCCCGTTATTTATAGTGATGGATCCAACATAAAACCCGGAAACTTTATATATAAAGGTCCAAAATAATATCCATAGAATCAGTACAAGCACTAGATATGCCAATATATGACTGGTTAATGAGCTTGTGGGTATGCTCCGTTCCATAATATAGAGGATCTAGTTACTTTGTTATGCAGAAAAGATTGGAGCTTTGTTAAATGTTTTGAGAGTGTCTTTAGTCCTAATGCAGTAATTCGAATACTTCGCGAATGCGGCTCTTACAGCAATATACAAGATGACATGGGCTTGACACTAAGTCTAGATTGTGACGGTGACGGTGGCTGAACTGGAAATATAGTTCTTTTCCTTGGGAATAGTACGTACTATAGAGATGCGGATCATTCCAGATATGGGTCTGCAAACAATTAGACACAAGTCCGCCAGATTGGCACAAATTATGCAAAAATAAAATAAGCGAGTGTGTAGGAATAAGAGGGTCCCTCAGTTCTAGACACACCAATATAGTGCATCTTTTAGAGTATTACTGGTTGAATCATCCCTTGAAACTATGATATATAAAAATGGAACATTCGATTGGGGACCTTGCTTGCTCTTCGGGCCAAAAATATCCTATTTAGACTTACGTTTTAATTGCTGCAAAATAGTTGACAGTGTAAATACCCTAAGCCTAGGGCCAACGACTGACTTGATGCTCTCATTATGAACTCACTGTTTCGAGATGCAGATGGATAGGTTATTGACTGATGGTTTCTATTTACTGTTTTCATGATAATCTACGACGACAAATAATAAGAGCCTTTTTTTCTTCAAAAGGATGTCCAAGTATATTCCAATAAAAGTGTATGGTCTCATTTCTTATTATCATCTGACATGAACTCCAGCATCAGTGAATTAGGGCTGTTTACGTGACTGCGAAATTCCCCAAACCCTCACTTTGTGTAACATGACCTGTCTGCTCGCACTGTCCATGCCACTAATAATTTGCTTTGAAGGTGAGATCCTGTATATAGCCAGGTCTCGCTTTTCCTCCATCAACCAAAAAAAATTCATAAAAATTTTCATACAATTTTTCATTAATAGTTATTAATAAAGGTATGTTCAAACACCATGAATATTATGTCTATTGTTTATCGATAAGTGAATGAACTAAGATACTGTAATGAATACTATGACAGCTCCTTGTTATTATTGATGTCTTTCCTATTTTTTTAATCCTTGAATTGATTGCATAAATGATGAATTAATGACATTAATCAACCGAAAGAAATTTATTGAATGTCCACCAACCACTTTAAAACATAGATAATCTACTTCACTTCATATACTAACAAGTCTAGATGGCTGCTTCATTACCACACCCAAAAATTGTTAAAAAGCATACCAAGAAGTTTAAGAGACATCACTCTGACAGATATAAGAGAGTTTCTGAAAACTGGAGAAAACAAAAAGGTATCGATTCTGTTGTCAGAAGAAGATTCAGAGGTAACATTTCCGAACCAAATATCGGTTACGGTTCTAACAAGAAGACCAAATTCTTGTCCCCATCTGGTCACAAGACTTACTTAGTCAAAAACATCAAAGATTTAGATGTTTTATTAATGCATACCAAAACTTACGCTGCTGAAATTGCTCACAATGTTTCTGCTAAGAACAGAGTTGGTATTGTTGAAAAGGCTAAGAAGATGGGTGTTAAGGTTACCAATCCAAAGGGTAGAGTTTCTTTAGAAGCTTAAATATCTCGAATATAACTTTATAAATAATTAAATGTAAATGTAAAATTTATGTAAAAACGTTTATTATTCATGACTATTTGTCTGTATCATTATTTCTCGTATGTATGGGATATCTATATATTTGTTCTCCGCAAGTTTTTGTGTGGTAACTTTATCTTTTTCTACCAACAGATCCAGACACTGCTACTCCACTAACTCCTAAATGATGGTGTTTTTTAATCTTATATCCTAAATCACAAAATCCTTGTCCATCGAGGTGTGTGTCGTTCGGTTTTAACTCCTCTTCTTCGAAAAATGTACTTCTTGGTGTGATTGGAGTAGTTGGACTATGTTGATCATATGAACCTCTGAAACTATCAGTTGATGATGTTCGGAGAGGATGTGATGATGACCTAGCTCTGGTATTAACCGTTGGTACTTTCTCCTTCATATGACATGAACAATTGCATCCTTCGTTGTTCGAATTATTCGAAGATGTCTTTGACATTGGTTGATCGGTTGCTTTTGAATCAGAGTCGTTGACATCTGTGGTCTCATTTTCTTTAAGACTTGGCAAATTAATTGCCAGATCAATCATTGATTTCAATTTAGGCTTTTCTGGAACGTCTGAACGTTTAGAACTATGATCACAACAAGAACATTCATTGGATTGATGACTTGGATGCAAATTGAAATTTGTTAAAGAAGATGCAGATCTTATTGATGAATTATCACCATTATCACCATTATGTTCATCTTTTTGGTGATTTAGATCTTTGCCTGAGTTAAAGTCTAACATACTTTTGAAACTCGAGCTCAAATCCATTTGACTGCTATGTCCATTGTGATGGTTATGATGCATATGACCAGTATTCTGTCTTGAAGGTGTTCTGGATCCAACCGCAGATGAAGTGGTCGAATGAGATTGACCAGAAGGTGGGAAAACAACACCATCCACTTTTTGGTCTTCATCCTCATACACACACATTTCTAAACCTTGGAACCAAGGATCTTCAAATAACAAATCAATAGTATATCTATGAGAAACTGATGGATCACATAACTTCCAAGCAACTCTAGCAGCACTTGCAGAATGGAATTGAGCAGCCCATTTGAATTCTGATCCTGGACCTTTATGAACTTCGGTACAGTTCTTAAATCCCACATGATCACTGGAATACCTACTATGAGAAAATTTGTAATCTCTAAAACCATGATCGTTTGGGGTTGCAGCTGAAAATGGGACATTACCATACACGATACAGAAAAGTAGCATACCCAATCCCCAACAATCCATTTTAAATGGATCATAAGCCCAATTTTTCAATTCACTATGACTTACTTCTTTTAATTTCATAACTTCTGGAGGAGAATAAGGTGGTGATCCAACAAATGCAGTCGACATGGCAATTGAACTATCGAAATTACCTGGTTCTTCGTGACCCCATGTACTAACACCGAAATCACAAATCTTGGCAACACCGTTTTTGTCTATCAAGATATTTTCTGGTTTTAAATCACGGTGAGTAATATCCATACTATGCAAATACTTTAACCCATAACTAATTTGCTTGAATACACAGAATCTCTCTGGTAAAGAAACTCTTTTCCAACCGGGTTTAACAATTAAATTGAATAAATCCCCTCCGGGGCACAATTCTAATATGAAGCCCCAACCTCTTGTTAAGTTATTCAAACTTTGGATTCTAACAATGCTAAAAGTATTGACTACATGTCTACTACCAGCTTTTTTACTGATCAAATATTCTTTGGTGGCCCTTTCATAGAAATCGTCATCAGACTCTTTTTCTAATAAAGTGAATTTTTTCAAGGCATATACTTTCCGCTTATTACTGATTAAATTGACTAATCTAACATCAGACGAGCCACCATCGCCAATTTTCTTTTCATTAGTGTCAATTTCAAAATCATCAAATAAATTAACATGATCTTGTTGTAAACTCTCCGGTAATAATTCATTGGGGTCTTTAACAGGGTTACCTAAAATTCTACCTTGGTCACTTCTATTCATATAAAAGCTGGCCTCCTTCGGCTTTTCGCTAACTAAATCTTTGTTCAACCCAAAGGGATTATAAACAATTTTTTCATGATGATGATGACTACTACTTGTCATACTATGAGAATCACTGTCTGCCTCATCTTTTTCAGAATCTCCAGATTTCTTGTCTTCATGAGCAGCAACGAGTTTATGGTTTCTATTACTCATACTTTGTAAATGAGCCATGGTTTCCGCCTTTGATAATTTTTGACGAGGAGCTTCATCGACTTTAAAATGATTTGCAGAATTGTGTCTTCTAAGAGATAACTTGGAAGGATTTCTTGATAGTAAATGACCCTGGGAAGTGTCAGCATCAGAATTGGAACCAGTGTTATTTCCAGAGTTATTATGATGATGGTGATGAAAGATCTTTCCCAAACCTAGATTCAGAGGTTTTCTGGATAAATCAGGTGATGAATCATTTGAATCCTTCTTAAACATATGTCTTAATCCATGATGACTATGTTTTTCCGACGTCATATTTATATCAGGAATTATCTCGTAGTATTGTTGGGTCTCTTGGAAGAAAAGTCGTTGATAAGGGGATCAGTATTTTTTAAACTTCTGATTAAGGTTTTATTGTTGGGTGAGGAAGTAGTGAAAATTAACTTCACGTTGTATTGCGAATAATAGATTGCTTTTAATAAGATGAATAAAATATGAAAAATTGATTTGTTATTGATATGGCAGTTATCGAAATACTAGTCATCAATTAAAATGTAAATTTGCCGTAAATTAAAATTCTTGGATAGGGGTCTGTCAAATAGTTAATCTTGCTAATAAACTTTCTTGCCAATGCTGAGAAATTCGTGGCCCGGAGTAGAATGGAACAATCTGAGATTGTCTGAGTGATGTAATGGTCCCTGAGGTTTAATTTCCTGAAGTATTTACGAATGGTAATTTATTGAAGATTTTTTTAGAAAGATGATGAAATGTTATGATGAAGTATTAGTATGGAATACTTTACTATATATACGTTATTTTATTAGCATATCCTGGGTAATTTTGACTTTGTATATGCTGGGTGTTATACTGCAGGATATCTCTCGGCATAGTATCGCGGCAGTTAGGTCGTAGTTTGTCCGGTTATTTAATTTCCTCAGATACCGTGTATGAAGTTAGGAGAGCGTAAATGTCATACCGTTTCAACTTGTTTACCTCATCGACTTGATCCCCTTGCAAATATGATTTAATTGTTGAAGCAATACCAAGGGGCTTTATTACATTGTATACCTAGTGTGACTATAGTTTTGGTTGATTTTTCGGGGAATTTCCCGATATTGGGATGGGCAAAATTCGTGTCCTATTATTAGTTCAGTGAGAATAAAATCTGCAGATTTTACTTTTTGCAACCAATCTCTCCAGAGATGGTAATTTCCAACACATTTATATTTCTTACTCTGAGCATGTTAAATCGTAATTCTAGATAATAAATATTTCAAAACTGTATAACCAACCACTTTTTACCTGCTTATGCTTCCATGATCACTCTCAATAAGAACCCTGTCCCTTCTAGAGTTGGCACATTTATGGCCCAATTTCAGTGCAAGTTCCTGTATAGAACCATTTAGAGGAAATTGTAAACTAGAGCCATCAATCAAGTATTAAATTATTAAACGTTCTTATATATTAAACAATGGTATATTACAGTACATCCTAAACACTCTCTCCGTCACTAACCTTTTGGTTTCTTTTAATTTTAAAGTATCTAATACCTCCGTTATCTTCTTCAGTCTTTGGTTCATCAGTAGCTGGAGGAGCAGATCTAGTAAAAGATGAAGCGTCATTATCAGCTGGTGGATAAGTGGCCTCATTTTGTCCTTCCTTAACTCTGGTAATGTGCTTTCTGTAAGAATTGGCAATATTAGCGAAACAAGTATTGAACCAAATAATAATAAGACAAGCTACAGCAGCCCACATAATACCCATGGCTTTTACACCAATATGTGCCTTTTTACCATCGTCACTAAATGCATTTTTAGCTAAAACAACAGCAGCAGTTTGTAAAGCAGCATTACCTCCAACGAAGAAAAGAGCCAAGGAGATAAATGCCATAACCACTTTATCAATGATTTCAAAGCAGAATCCCAAGAGATCGACAATTAAGGAAATACCAGTGAAACATAAACCAACCAAGGTGAAGGCAAATGAAAATCTGGTCAAGTAAAAATATGTTTTTCTGTTTTTAACAAAATCTTTTGGTACATTAGATTCGGTTGAGAAATTATCAACAGGAGAAATTGGGTAAGCTGGACCTAAGGTACAATCGTTGAAGTTATTGTAATCACAGACCCCCCAGAACGTCCAAGCTGCTTGATTTGGAGCTTTTCTAATATCACTGGTGTCAGCTCTTAACCAATAGAATTGGTTCAATGGGAAATGATTGGAAGAACCTCCGGCAACGGTCAATACTAATAAGACACAAGTACCAGCCAATAAAAATATATTCAAAATAGTACTGATTATTTTCATTTTTTATATCAATTGATGAATTAATCAAAAATTTCTGGTATCTGGGGACTGAATTTATTTTTATAAAGGAGGGAAATTATTTAAGAAAAAAAAAATAAAATAGAAATTTTAGGTTCAATATAAAACAAAGGCCATTAACGAAAATACTTTCCTAATTTGTAATTTGTCAAAATATCTGGAATAAGTGGGCAGGGAATCGGTTGAAATTATCTTATTATCTATAAGTATGTCGACCTATATGTTTATAGTTGTTAATATTCATTGTAAATATACACTTAATGGGGGGTTATTCTTGAGGTAAGGGGTTGAATAGTTTCGGATTTATTATCCCTCTCTCTCGCTCGTCATTAATTTCGTCATTTTTAATCGTTGACCAATGAGACAATTGGATGGATGAACTAGTATTTCTATGTAGCCTCGACCATCTTCTACGACCCTTCATTATTAGCACTGTTGCTAGTGACATATAGTACATTAATTACCTTTGGTTAGTTGCTGTGTCGGGTCCAAAAATGGAAGGGGCTCTTGGGAATGATGCAGGAATAGGCGCTAATATACCGGATACAATGACCATAGGTGCATTGAATTTTCCGCATTCAGGCATTTTTTAACTGTTTTCCAATGCCTGTGCATTAGTATTTATTTGGGCTTTTCCCGATTAGGCCAGGTTAGACGGCTGAAATTAAACACTTCTGGAACGCACTCTATTTCGGTTATATTATTATCGTTAACCTAATTTATTTATAATGTGTCATCATCATCGTCATCTCCCCATTTCTTACACCAGCCGTACCATGTTCTTTCAAGACATTTTTGTTTCTTTGGTGGTTCACTGGTACTAGTGGTTGTGGAAGTGGTGGTGGACGTACCACGGTTATTATTAGTAGTCGATGTTACGTCAGTCTTCCAAGCATGTCCACTCGTAGTCTCTAGGGCATGTGTAGTTTTTGTAGTTTTAGATTTATGAGGTAATAAAGGGTTGGGTAAAAAGGGCTCATCATCTTCATCATCATCATGCGCCACAAATCTCCAATTGAAACAATCTCGACAGGGAGGTTGTTCAACACATGTAGGGGTATCATTGTATTTTAAAATGATTTCATCAATCACGGTGTGTATCCGATGATTTAATACATTAACACTCCAACCTTTATCAGTAACTACATCGTAAACACAGAGTTGGCCCGTGTGACATGCTGTCTCCATAGCGTATCCTGCCGCATTGCAAGTAGATGAAACTCCGTTACAAACTCCCATAAATATTGGATCAGCAGTATTTCCTATATGGTAAATATGTTCCAAATGTTTTGGAAGTCCTGGAGGTTGGGGTAAGTGTAATCTTTGGGTAGCTAACATTTCACCGGGAGCTTCAAATGCAATCGCTGGCAATCCATAAGTTCTACCTAATAATGAAGCCAATGAACCTCCTAATGAGTGACCAGTCACCCAGATTTCAAACTTATCTGGAGAATATTTACTAGTAACATTTCTGTATACATCTAATACTGCTTGATAATATCTATCTTTACTCATTAATTCCTTTTCTAGACAATCTTGATTACAAGTATATGCCTTTTCATAACAGTCACAAACAGTTTTCCAAAGATAACTTAATCTAGCACAGCAACATGAAAATAACAAGTTATCATTTGCTTTATCTCCTTCTGTAGTTTCATCTTCGCCTGCTCCTGGTATACCTGCACCACTTGTACCCTTTATACCAATAACGACTATATTGTCATCTTCATTTACAAAAACATGACCTCTAACACCTGGTGTATCCCAACCAAATTCTATATCGGTATTGTTCTCATCAGGTATCCAAGGTTCACCCACATCATACCAGTCCAGTTTCTTTTTTTCTTCATCATTTTTAGGAAATCTAACATATGAATTGGAAGACATTAATGCTAACGATACAAGCGAATGCTTATCGTTAACATCTGGAATGGCTATCTCAGTCTCATTTTCCCATTCTAAATTGATCATATCAAGTTTGGCTGGATTACCTCTCACAGATCTAGCATAATCCAAATAACTATCCAAAAAACCAGGCGTATGACGTTCTGCCAATCTACGCGTTTTGGCACCCTTCAGACGAGTTTTAATGTCCATACCCATGGTCCAAGGATTCTCATGATTAAGGGTCTGGGGCCAGTCATTCTGAGCATATACATCTTCTAAATCATTGACATTGATATTGCCTCTTGATGTATCGGCCGTTACCTTATTCAATCCGGTCTTTTCGAGATACTGCGGGGTCACATCCAAGCAGCGATGTACTCCGGCATGCTGTGATCCTGTGCCGTGATGATATATGTGTTTCAAATGGAATTTCCCATCGGAGTGAGGGGGGATTACAGATTCACGAAGAAGATGGATTTTATCGGCGGAAATGAACAAATATATGCAGAAAATCAGTATTAGTCCAATAACCAGTTTATAAACATGAGAATGTGAGATTTTGATTCGAGAACTGACCTGTAATTTCTCCATTATTGACATGAATTATCACTCAAGAACGTCAACTTAGGTCACTAAAATCATTCGCGATAGACAGATGAATTTTGGGGATTTGAATCTTATGTACAGGAATATTGTCTCGACTGTCTACCTTATCTATAAATCTATATATTTGATATTTAATGGGACAGACAGGAAGTCTTGCAGGAGAATATTGGCCAGAGGAATGATTTTTATATCATTAACCACGCTTACATTACCCCCAGTCTTTTCCCGTTCTAATTTGACGGTATTCTCGAGTACTTTACTCAATTTTAATATACTATCTTTAACTACCTCTACAGTTAATCCTCCCAGTTTATGGAAATTATGGCTTAAAAGTCCCGTCAATAAATCACCACAACCATAAAATTTACAGTCAATTTCTTGAATTGGAATCAAAAATAATTTACCGTCTCCGGCGTACCCGACACTATACATATCGTCACCTATATTGATCGACGATAAGACAATATTTTTCACCGAGTAGTCGGTAATAAATGCATTGATAGCTGATTTCAAACTGGACATATCAGTGATGTTTACGCCACTCAACACCTCAAACTCAAATTGGTTGGGCGTTATGAGATCTACATACCCACTTTTGAACATCTCTTGGTACACAGGTATCACATTCTTATCTACATAGATTTTTCCATTATCTCCCAATATAGGGTCCATGATTAATATCGGTTTATCGTCTGGTTTGAACCGCTTGAAAACCGAATCTTTGATAGAATTCAAGATTTGGGGATTGGGGGCATATCCGGTTATCACCATGTTGTATTTGCCAATAGAATTATTTATATCGTCAAGACCTTGGAGAACTTTGGCAATAAGATTTGGATCTTCTGCACTTCCACCAAATTTTCCATACCCGGGATGATTTGAAAAGTTGGTGGTATTAAGAGCATCGACGTTCCATCCGAGATACTGAAGTGGGAAAGTTATGGCCCTATTACCTACATAGCCATGGACTACGTGGGACAGTATTGATAGCACTTGATTCATGTCTGCGAATTCTCGACTTGGATATTGACTCACCCAGATAGCGAAGATAGTGAGACCAATGCTTTGTGACAAGGCTGAGATGGTAAGAGAACCTTGCCTGTTTTCTGTTATAAGATGGGTTAATATATATAAGTCATATATGATGATACGTATATAAAGCCGATTGGATCTATATACAACTCTACTTCGTGTACACCGTTACATCAATAACCTTGAACCCCATCAGCATCTGGCATATCTATTGCAGCCATTGCTCACCTCGCAGTTTAATTTCTCACTGTTTCCACTAGGTTACGCGATTGAACAACTCATATATTCCAATGTCTCTTAAAGAAACTGCTACAATTGATATTGGTTATCCGGTCTATGGAGCTCGTTTTGTTAATAACAAAACCCTCTTGGTGGCTGGAGGAGGTGGCGAAGGAAATAACGGGATTCCCAATAAGATCACCGCCATAAAATGTAGTTTCAAAATCAAAGATAAATCGAGAAGATTACAGCGATTCAGAGAAATCACCTTACCGGCAAATGAAGATTCTCCTACATGTATCGATGTCAACAAGATCGATGATATTATGGCCGATAAAAGCTCATATTCTGTTTTTGTTGGCTGTAACCAATCCAATCAATTGATTAAATCCATGAATATAAATAATCATTTAAGAAAATACGTGTTCACTGGTGATGAACATTTAAAATTTGTCGATGCTGCTCAGTTAGATCAGGATATCTCAAGTGATGATTTAGGAGTTTACCCAAAGATTATTAGTCTTGCATCCGATCTTTCTTTGGGTTTAATGATGTCTTCAAAAGATGCTTCTGAAGTTTATATGTTTGATCCAGAATCTTTAGAATGCACTTTCAAGTTTGAACCGGGCCAAGAAATTAGAGACTTGAATTTGAATCCTTTCGATCAAGGAAAATCCTTTTGTTTCGTCACGGCTGGTTCAATTCAATTTGCATCAACCACCGATAGAAAAATTTCTGTCATTGAATCTACTAGTAAGGATTCGAATATTTCCAAGTTATTATCGAAATATATCTTGACTAAAGTTAGGTATATTAATGATGATGAGCTATTGATAAGTGCTAATATTAGAGCGGGAGGTGTTGCTGTTTTAAAATATTCTAAAAAATCGAAATCTATAACTAGTATTAACAATTTTTCCAAGAAGATTCGGGGTTTGGTTGCTGTTGATTTATCAGTCGATCAAAACTTGGTCGCGGTAGCTGCTAATGACTTTTCATTAACATTACTTCGTCTTTCTGATTTGAAAGTGTTGAAGACCTTTCCAAAATTACATTCTTTTGCTATTACCAGTGTATGTTTTTCGCCTAATGGTTCTAAGTTAGCGACTGTTTCTGCTTCAAAGAGTGTTCATGTTTTCAAAATTCCAAAGAATTACCCTAATGGCACTTCTGTGTTTGGTACTTTAGTTAATATTATCTTTTATTCTTTATTATTTGGCATTCTTGCTATTGTCATCCAAACTTCGATTGAAAATGGTCAACTAGATGATTTCGTTAAAATTTCGAAAGCCTTGAGCCTTAAGTCATTGGGGGCTGCTAGTTCCGTCGCTTTAGGTGCTTACGACTTTGTGAAAGATAAAGTTAATAGTGCCAAATCGGATGTTGACGATTCTACAAAAAAGTTTTTTACTATTGATGAATGGGATGATCAAACTGTTTCCTCTCCCATTGAAACCGAAACCGGAACCGAGATTGAAACCACTGGAAGTCTCACTGGAACTCCTATGGGGGAGCCTGTTGATACCATTAATGATATTGTTGATGAAACTTCTTTGAGTGAAGTGGCATCTGCATACAGCTATATTGAAGATAAAGACACCACCGAAACATCAATTGGCTCTACCACTTTAAGTGATTTTTATTCGGATGAAACTGTAGTTGATTATGCTCAAAATACATCTATTGTCGAAGATATTCAATTCACTGATGTTCATTCTTCCATAGTTGACGCTTCTGAGTCAGTAGTTCCAGACATTGAAATTGATCATGCGGTTGAAAAGGCAGCTGATATAGCTCTGCAAGAAGTGGAAGTTGGAGAAGAAGAAGGCGAAGAAGGAGAAGGCGAAGAAGAAGAAGGTGAAGAAGAAGAAGGTGAAGAAGAAGAAGGTGAAGAAGAAGAAGGTGAAGAAGAAGAAGGTGAAGAAGAAGAAGGTGAAGAAGAAGAAGGTGAAGAGGAAGAAGGCGAAGAAGAAGAAGGCGAAGAAGAAGAAGAAGAAGAAGAAGAAGAAGAAGGCGAGGAGGAAGAAGAAGAAGGCGAAGAAGGTGAAGAATACGAAGAAGAAGCCGGAGAAGAAGATTCCGATCCAGGGGCTGATACAGTAAGTGAAAATGAAAATAGTGGAAGCGAAGAACAATTTGTAATGGCTGCAGCTGAAGCTGAAGATTTCGAAGAAGATTCTGATAAAGATATCCCATCAGCTGAAGAGACCGAAGAAGGTTTCAACACGCCGATAATCGATGATCTTCAAGATCAAGTTGATAAAGCTCCTGTGGAAGAAGGTAACTTGGAAGAAGCAGCTACTGTATCGAAATACAGTAACATAGAAGTTGCAGAAAAGCCGGAATCTATCGAAGAAGAGAACCAAGTAAAAGAAGAACCGCAGGAAGCCGAAGAGGTTGAAGGCGAAGAAGCTGAAGAGGTCCTAGAAATCGAAGAACCAGCAGAAGCAAGTTCTCCTGAAGTGAATGCCGAAGTTTCTGAAGAGATTGAAAAAAGAGAAGAAGCCGAAGTAACTAAAGAAGATGCATCGAGTGAAGTCGAACAGAAAGGAAATACTGAGGCATCCCCTGAGATTGAATTCGGGGACTTAGATTCAGAAGTCAGCTTCGAACCAGAATCCATTCTAACCGGGGAAAATGTTACTTCAGAACCAGGAGCATCCGTTGAGCAAGTCACTGAATCAGAATCTCCTATCCCGGTACCTAATATAGAAGACCAAATGCAATTGGAAGTTGACACTGGATTTGATTCTGATGCTAAGGAAGCTCCAGTCGAAGAAGTCCCAGTTGAAGAAGTCCCAGTTGAAGAAGCTTCAGTTGAAGAAGTTTCAGTTGAAGAAGTCCCAGTTGAAGAAGTCCCAGTTGAAGAAGTCCCAGCTCAAGACATCCCAGCTCAAGACATCCCAGTTGAAAAGAATCTTAATGAAGAAATTCCTATCAAAACCCCCACAACTTTAGGTGACATTTCAACCGAGACTTTAACTTCGACCAAAACGTCAACTATTGCTGAACCTTCAGTCAAACCGAAGAAAAAGAAGACCAAGAAAAAGGCTAAAAGGTCCAAGACTGCTTCAAAAGAGATATAATTCCATCATTAGATAGGATCTAATACATGTATTAATTTGCAGCCATTTATGCGAAGTGATATAAAAATTGAAAACCATACCTTAGATACCATATTATAGAAAAATTACCCGACCAACTCTACTCTCTCATAAATCTTTCCTCACCCTATACCCTTATCTCCATTACTTCCCCTCTTGTAGTATTCTCACTTGTAACTGACATCATCGCTTCATCGCATCAATTACAATATACTCGCGGAAGTAATCTATCATAGAATAACTACGCGATGGCTAATCAGATAACTCAAAACCTAAGCAATATTACCGACCCTTCTGACTGGCTCAAGACGAAGATTCCTAGTCTATCACAGCTTGAATCACTTCAAAGATGTTTCATATGTAAAGAGTTCCTTCTGGCTCCCGTGGTAACGTCTTGTAATCATACGTTTTGCTCCGCGTGTATTAGACATCATCTAATGGTCAAAGATACTTGTCCTTTATGCCAATCTAATCAACTTGAAAGTAACTTAAGACGCGTCATAGTATTGGAGGAAATAGTGGGCTGCTTCAATAGTTTAAGACCTTACATACTCGAGCACCTACGAGAAAGTGATACTAGTAATCAGATATCTGATCAACCAGCGACTACCCATATGTCAAAGTCCATAAATACGTCTACCGATACCTCCATATCTTCTACCACTGCTACACCCACCCCGCCGACATCTAGTAACCCGTCTTCCCCAAAACGAACAAGAAATGCCACTCCAAATACCACCAATGATGATGACGATTTGATGGTGATCTCGGAATCAGAAATGGGACCCAGTACAAAGAAAGTTAAACTAGAAGGGGCCGCATGTCCGATATGTCAAAAAACAATGGATTCCCAGTTTCTTCAAACAACCCATATAGATAACTGTCTCAATGGGAATAGTGAAGTGTTGCCCAAAGTTACAAAGAATAACCCAAAGAAAGGAATACTGTCATTTTTTAAACCGGTTAAAAAGCCAGAAGAAATACTTAAGCTAAATCATGAAGAATTCTATTTTAATAATGTCGATAAACATGTTAAAAAAGAGAACCGACTTCCTAAGTTAGATTTTAGTTCGTTATCATTACCTAAATTGAGAGAGAAACTTGCATCAATAAATTTACCTACTTCTGGAACCAAACATCAACTCGAATTAAGGTATAACCATTATTATGTCTTATTTAATTCCAATTTGGACAGTAATCATCCATCTGATACAAGGGTATTAAAACAAAGATTAAATAAATGGGAATCATCTAATTCGGCATTCAATAATCAACAAATTAATTTATTTTCAAATAAAACTAAGAGTATAAGTCATATAAATATAACCGATAAGAAATTTCTGGTTTCACAATGGAAACGTGCATATCATCAAGAATTCACCCAGTTAAAATTACAAGCTCTTGAAAATATCAAGAAAAACAACAGTTCGGATAATCCCAATGTGGAATTATTTGTCGAAGAATAGCATGTATATAGATGTAATTTATACCAATACCTACCATAAAATCGTGGAATTCATCAACATCATATGTGAATCTCCGATCATCACATAATTTATCATTTCCGGTATTGTACCAGTGATTATGGGTAACTAGCAAGTATCAGTTATGAGCCATATTGTCTTGGTTAATCCCTCGCAACTGGTTTCAGCCTCACCGGATCTTTTATACAGTTTCGGTAATCTTCAAATCGTGAACTGCGGAAAAATCTTATATACATTTATCGTAAAGACCCGTAAAATTGGGAATATCCATGCCAACATGCAAGATGATACGTATATCACGACTCATGAAGCGGCTCTAGCGTTAGTGGCAACAGCCATGAAAAAAGCTCGTCTTCGAGCCGATACTTTAATTATAAATTCCTTTATGGGAGGGGTCCTCTTTTCAGTTGGTGGGATGTTTCAGGTCATGTTACAATCCAAGTTTGTTAAAGCTTTTGACCGCAATCCTGGACTTGTGGAATTACTTCAAGCTTGTTGTTATCCCATTGGATTATTTTATGTGGTGATAATGGGATGTGAATTATTTAATTCTAATATCCTTTTTTTCACTGTCGGATTTATGAGAGGTGCAGTACTGATACTCGATGTATTTATAAGTTTAATGGTTAGTTGGTGGTTTAACTTAGTGGCAACTATATTTGTGTGTTATATAATATGTCATTTTTCTGCTGTTTATTCTTCGGCTGATATGGTGGCTGGATCAATTTATCTATTAGATTTTAAGCTTGAATATCAGTTCCATCAAACGTTGATTAAAGCAATGGCAGGAAATTTTTTGGTTGCATTGGCGGTTTATTTACAAATTATGGCAAAACCGTTACATGTTAAATTTTTCTTAATGTTTTTACCGGTATTTTCGTTCGTTAGTCTTGGTTTTACCCATTCTGTTGCGGATATGTTTATATCAATTATGGGATTGATCAATGGAGCCGACCATAGTGTTGCAACAGTGGCATGGAAAGTAATATTGCCCGGTGCTATAGGTAACATAATTGGTGGCAGTTTTTTCGCAATCGTCATTCCATTTTATTCCCATCTTTATAGTGTTGAACAGGATCAAAAACTTTTGAACTTACCTAAATATGATCTAAGAGATGAACAACCGGAAATAAATTCAGACTCAAGAGTTGTTAGACAGCCAACAAGAGATCAAGAAAAGGAAGAGGCCATTGATCATGAGGATAATGATAATCTCTCTACAACTTCTGGCTCAAATTCAACTAATGTAGAAAAATATAGCCCTCCAAGGGCTATCTATGAAGACGAAAATAGAGCTAGTCGTGTGACATCTAGGCCATCACTTTCAGGTGCTCTCAGGTCAAGAACAGGCTCTTATAGGTCAAGAGCAGGTTCTTATAGGTCACCTAAAAACGTTTTCCCAGTATATGGGATGGGTGAACCCCTAGAACGTGAACGATCGATTGCGTCAGGCAATTTCGATGATATGGAGGGTAACGATGCTATTTCAAATGTATCTTCTCGTACTGTTCCAGAGGAAGATGGAAATGCTTCAGCCGAATTAATAGGCAATAGATTACGCAGTATGTTATCTCGTAGGTTACTGAATGTTTCTAGAAGGGATTCAGAAAAGAATATCGGTGAGGAACATCCAATTCCAATTTCAGCAAGTCAACTACGAGTTGATACTCAACAGGACTCAAGATCCCCGTCACGATCTCCTTCAAATCCAAAATTAGTTACTAGACCACCCCCTGTAGTATCATCATCTATGTCGGTCAATTCGTCTTCAAGAAATCCAATTAGACAATACTCCATAAGTTCGATTAAATCTTTTAGAAGTAATGGTGGTGCATATAGAGATAGAATGGCAAATGCTGGAGTGCCTCCGAGTGCAATGGCTAATAGTGACCCAGTAGCAGGGGCTTCTCCATCATCTCCGAATATTCATAGGACTTCTAACGATAGTCCATTAATGACACCGTCCCCTCCCCGAAATCAAGATCGTATTCCACCAAACGATAATTCTACTAGAATGAATCGGTCTCGATCAGACATTTCCCCTCGACAATCTTTCGAAACCTTACCAGAAGCTTCGGAAACTTCATAATATAGTGTACAATTAATTTTCTAATAAACGTTAATGATTACGAAAAAAAACCTCTTGAAACACCTAATTGGACAAGCTAAAAAAATAAACATATTATGTGGACGAGACCGGAGTCGAACCGGTGACCTTTTGCTTGCAAGGCAAACGCGCTACCAACTACGCCACACGCCCAAGGTTTATCAGAAAAAGCCCTGAAGATTTATAATCGTCAAAGTGGAAAAATGGCTTATTAGACCTCTGTTACATTTGTGCCAAGGTTAGCAGGCTAGACTAATGGACTTTGATCAAAATCTTGTTAGAATACCTGAGTTCGAGGGTGTCAATGTTCCTGGACTTTATATCTTTATGAAAGTAACTTCTTTCAGGCTTATTATGGCATGTCGCACTCTGTCCCACTTTTGCAGCCATGGTGTGTAGGCATGGCTGCGATGAGATGCGACCCCAAATGAGATGAGATGAATTTTTATATTTAACTATGTCTGGTACTCATTCCACCCCATCAGCAGCTGCTGCATATTTAGATGAAAGTATTAGTTGGAAATCATTCAAACTTGACTCAAGATTGAACCAAGCTATTGAACATTTAGGTTTCAAAAACCCCACATTAATTCAATCAAATGCCCTTCCATTAGCGTTAGACGAAAAAAGAGATATCATCGCAAAGGCTTCTACCGGATCTGGTAAAACTGCTGCTTATAGTATACCAATTTTACAAAACATTTTAACTAGCGAAGTGACCAATGAAATCCAAAGTATTATCTTGGTACCTACCAGAGAACTTGCCAATCAAGTCAATCAATTTATTAACCAACTTACTACTTATTGTTCGAATAAAATTAATGTAATTAATTTATCGAGTAATTTAAGTGATCAGGTTATAAATTCATTGTTGGTTAACAAGCCGGAAATAATCATTTCAACCCCATCCAAATTAATCCAAACTTTAAAGAAAAATTCAGCGAATGAATTAATCAATTTATCAACCGTCAGAAATTTAACTATTGATGAAGTTGATTTGATTTTATCTTATGGTTATAAAGATGATATCATAGAATTAGAGACCTACTTACCAATCAAAAAGAACCTTCAAGTCTTCTTGATGTCAGCAACTGTTAATGATGATTTAGACGAGTTAAAGACTAAATTTTGCTCGAAACCTGCTATATTGAAATTGAACGATGAAAATATTAATTCGAACAATTTGGTACAATATTATTGTAAAACTTCCGAATTCGATAAGTTTTTATTATCATACGTCATTTTCAAATTAGGCTTAATTAAGGGTAAAACAATCATATTTGTTAATAATATTGATAGAGGTTACCGATTAAAATTATTCTTGGAACAGTTTGGTATAAGATGTTGTATTTTGAACAGTGAATTGCCAGTTAATTCAAGGCTTCATATCGTTGAAGAATTTAACAAAAACGTTTATAATTTATTAATCGCTACTGATGAAACTAACGAAACTAATGAAAAATTAATTGAAGATGATAAATTATCATCGTCAAAATCTGATAAAATCAAAAAAGATAAAGAATATGGGGTATCAAGAGGGGTCGATTTCAAAAATGTCGCTTGTGTTTTGAATTTTGATTTACCAACAACTTCAAGAGCTTATGTTCATAGAATAGGTAGAACTGCAAGAGCTGGGAAATCAGGAATGACATTATCATTTATTATTCCAATGAAAGAATTTGGCAAACATAAAGTTGCAACTTTGAAGAGTGCCAAGAAGGACGAGAAGATTTTGAATCGGATAGTTAAACAACAAACTAAAAACGGATTTGAAATCAAACCATATCAATTTGATATCAAACAAGTTGAAGGTTTCAGATACAGATCGGAGGATGCTTTTAGAGCAGTTACGCAAACTGCTATTAGAGAAGCAAGAGTTAAAGAATTGAAACAAGAATTAATTAATTCAGATAAGTTAAAGAGATTTTTTGAAGAAAATCCTCAAGATTTAGCAAGTTTAAGACACGATAAAGAATTGCATCCGTCAAGAGTTCAGAGTCAATTAAAAAGAGTCCCCGATTATTTATTACCGGAAAGTGCCAGATCTGACAAGAAAAAAATCGGATTTGTCCCATTTCATAAGAATAAGATCCATAAGAAGGGTAAGAAAAGTAACAATAATCGTAGAAAGAAAGATCCGTTGAAATCTTTAAAAATGTAATGCATGGTAATTTATCTATTATACAGTAGTATTTTTTAATATATATGTATCAAAAAATTTCAATATTACAAAATCAAATTCAATTGATTTTGGAAAGTATCAAACTCCAAAATAAATTGGCTAAACAATTACTTGGGAACATCAATGAATTAGGTAAGAAACCAAATGATAGGATTGAAAAAAATGGCCAAAAACAATATGAGTATTTAAGAGATTTGATGAACATAGTCTTTGTGTTAGACGTCAATTCTCCGTGGTCCCATAATGTACTCAAAACGTTGAACGCTAACTGAAACATGGGAGCTCCAATTAATTGATCAACTAGTATTCTATAACCCAAATTATCAAGTTTATTGATCAAATAATCATACCATAACACAGTAAAACTTCCATTAATCAAACCCCAAACCAGGAATTTCCAAATCTTATTATAAACAAGTTTCAGTTTTGAATATTGATTTAGAGATTGGGCCAACATCCCTGTCGATGCCCCTAAAAGTGCTGGAGCCGCTAACCGATTATAAATTAATAGATTATCATAAGCCCCGTATATCAATAATGATAATATAGCCTCTACAAGTATATTGAAAATTAATTTTTTCTTGATATTTTTGGGGACCAGATAAAGCTTCGAATCTAAGCCCGTATTTAGATTATCTAATTTAATCTTTTCGCCACCGACTACATTCGCTGAAGGACTGGGTTTATTCATGACAGGGTGGAAGTAGTTAACTTGACGTTAAACTGAAACTTTAAAATTTCAGTGAGCCACGCATCAACGTGCGTAATTTGATCTGGTCCTCTAACATTTACATCAGATAAATTAGCAGGGTGGAAATCGGATATTTGAAGATATGAATATCATTATTGATAGATGGGGGACATACCTTGTAGGAATCCATAAATAGTTGGCTATATACGTATCATATATATTATAGGTAATTAAAGGTAGGTACTTGTATCGGGGTTGATTTTCCCTGCATTTTTATCACTTATTACCTGAATATAGATTTCCCGTTTTGGAGATTAGGCTGCGAAATTATAGATACAAATGCAACATGCCAAGTATATGAAAATGCCACTTAGTTTGTAGAACTATTTTTATATCAGGCCATATTTCTGAAGATGGATATGGGGAATGATGTTGCAAAGACATCCCTTTTGTGTTCCGTCTATATTTCAGTGTTTTACAGTATTTCTAAGTATTTCTGTATGCGATTGGTCTACAGGTATTCTATTATGACAAGTTAGTTGATGGCGTACCAAATTGACAGCCTGTATCCTTGACTTCTTCTGGCAATTCACACTAGTTTCTACCTATAATTTACATAGTATAGACCCCCTTACACCATTCTCAATCTATATATTACACCATTCTCAATCCAAGAATCAGTGGTAGAATACATTTGTGACTGGCACGTTAAACGGATGGATAGGAAGAGCGGAGACGGAGGCCATAACACATTTGATTTCCGATAACGTACAAGGGCAATCGTGATATCACCAATGGCAAGGCTAAGCCTGCCTTTACTTATTAATAATTACCACGCGTAGATTACCCCTTTCGGAAACGACGCGCATGCAATATACGACTCAACTTCCCTGTCCAACGGCTTTCTCGGACAACCGTATCTTCTTTTCGTGTCGTTCTGTGAATCACCGATGTCTGAAAAAAGAGCCCGGTTTGACTACCGAACTGTGATACTACGTAGCAAGATTGGGTGATCTGTTTTCCATAACTAGCTACTTTTTTCGAGCTTATCACAAGCAATGATGATTCAATTGTCAATGATGAGGTTCCTGAGATCCCGAAGCTTCGAATTCACAAGCAAAATCAGAAACCTTATGGCAAATGTGTCGCATTTAAATTAATTGCTTACCAATCTTAGTAAGCGGCTGATTATGAGGTGCGGCTACCTTCAGCTATTTCCTATTAGGGTCTTCTCCGCTGGCAGCACCGATAATTATATACAGGAACTACTCTTATTTCTAGTAATCCAAGAAGTTAAAAGAATGAGTTGCCCTAACGAATTAAAGTATACTAACGCCCGTATTACAAATCAATCCCAATTCAAAAAAGTATATAAATGATCAATCAATCGCTATTCTCTGTTGTTTTTCTCTAACAGTAGAATTTATATAATGTCAGCATATTTTTTCGTTAGAGATAGTTTTTGGGGAAGATTAATCTACCACTTTAGTGGTCATAAATATTTTAGTCATAAAGAAGAGCAAAAAGATTACGTTATTCCCGACAAATATTTACAGGATGAAAAAACCGTGAAAATAGCAGAAACTGAGCAATCTTCAAGTAGTTCCAGTTCGAGTGGTAGTTTTGAGTCAAGTAAAGATACTATTAATCTGAATCAAATCATAGCTACCTGGGATGGTGATAATGATCCAGAAAATCCCAAAAATTGGCCGGCCTTATTGAAGTTTTTCTTCATGTTGCAAATTTGTTTTTTAACAGTTTCAGTATACATGGCATCAGCTATTTATACTCCTGGGGTTGATCACATTATGGAAAGTTTAGGAGTTTCAAGAATCAAAGCAACCTTACCTTTAACTATGTTTGTTATTGGATATGGTATTGGGCCAATGTTTTGGTCTCCATTATCAGAAAATGCAGTTTTTGGTAGAACTTACATTTATATTGGAACCCTATTCATTTTTTTTATTCTTCAAATTCCAATTTCACTCGTTAATGATATTGCATCATTAACGGTATTAAGATTAATTTCTGGCTTTTTTGCTTCTCCAGCTTTGGCCACTGGAGGTGCTTCTATGGGAGATGTATCCAATCCAGTTTATTTACCTTTAGTCATTGCTGTTTGGAGTTTAGGTGCCGTTTGTGGGCCTTCTTTTGGACCATTATTCGGGGCTGTTTTAATTATCAAAAGAGACTGGCATTGGACTTTCTGGTTAGTTTGTATGGTTTCAGGTATTGCTTTTGTAGTCCTTAGTATCTTCTTACCCGAAACGTATGAAAAAACTTTATTATTAAGAAAGGCTAAGAGATTAAGAAAGTTGACTGGTAACGATAATATTACATCTGATGGAGAACTTGAAAATGAAGGATTAGTAGCTAAAGATGTCTTGATCAAAACTTTATGGAGACCTATTGAAATTACTTTGGTAGAACCAATTGTTTTGGCAATCAATATCTATATTGCCTTGGTTTATTCGATTCTTTATCTTTGGTTTGAGGCTTTTCCAATTGTATATATTGGAACTTATCACTTCAAACTTATTCCTTTGGGATTGACTTTCTTGAGTGTGGTTATTGGTATTGGAATTGGGGCCATAATTTATATCTTCTACCTTCAAAAGACCTTTGTTAAAAGAGTTCTTGCTGGGTCACCAATCGAACCGGAATTTTTCATACCAATCATGATTGTAGGTGCCATTATTATGCCAGTGGGTTTATTCATCTTTGGCTGGACAGCATCAGCACACTTACATTGGTTTGGGTCCTTAGTAGGTTCTGCTCTATTTGCAGTTGGGGCCTTTATGATTTTCCAAACTGGATTTAATTATTTGGGTAGTTCCTTTTACAATTACCTTGCTTCAGTATTTGCCGGAAATGCCTTATTTAGATCTGTTATTGCTGGATGTTTCCCATTATTTGCTAACGCATTGTTCCACAATACTGGAAGCGAGAAATATCCCGTTGGATGGGGATCTTCCATTTTAGGATTCATCTCCATTGCTATGATATTAATCCCTGTGACTTTCTACCTCAAGGGCCCTCAATTGAGAGCTAGATCCAAGTATTCGAGTGTCTAGATATAGATGATTATGGTATGATTTATAGAGAATGTTTACTGTATATAGTGTTCAATGTATTTAATGGGTATTTGCGGTTGCGGTTGTAATAATCTTTAGTAATTGTTGGGTCACCGAAGTCTACTCCGCCTTACATCCTCCTGTCTACCGGCTGCAAAAAGTAGCACGGCAGTAGCGCGTCACTGCTATTTTTAGACGATGGATCGGCGTGAGATCGTCGCATATACCCCGAACAGCTGATACAGCATAGTTGTAACATCATTCATTTTCCAAAACCAGTGCTTTTGTTCCAATGCGTGAATTATAAACGCTGCAGACTACAAGATTTTCGTTTCTATTTTCGGATCAGTCTAGACACCTAAGTTGTTTACACACTATATTGAGAACATCCAAGATCTCAGATCTCGATCTATTCAGCACATGTCAACCAATGTTATTTATCCTCAAGATATACGTCGTCCAGCCCACATATCTATAAATACAAGCTGATCATATATAACCAACACAACATATACCGGGGTTATGAATTAGTAATCATCGTGATCGCCGAGAAATCGTATCCCCGACAAAAAAGAAACTAGTTTTACGAGCGTCTCGGCAAGAGATATTTTTTCTCATCAGAAAAATTATAAAACCGTTCCACTTGCACATTTAAAATAAATAAACCATGAAGCTATTATCACTTTGCATATTCTTCACCTTGATAGCCACACATCTATGTGAAGAAATAATATATTATTCATTCGAAGCAACAATAGGTAGTCGACAGGAAGAAACTTTATGGCCAATAGTTCATGAATATGAGTTTCCAGCAGCTTTTAAGATTGGAAACTTAACATCATTAAGTCGAAACCGGGAGTATTTCAGATTCATTTTAACGCCCAGTGGCCAACTCAAATCAATGAAAGGAATGTCATGTGGGTTCGATAAAAAAGGAGAATTGGGTCTCGAACCTGACACGACAGAAGATTCTTTTGGGTTTGAAATATTGGATGATGAGTTAGCATTTAAAGGAGCTACCAACTGGACTTTATGCCCTGAAGAAAGACAGAAGTCTCTCATATATACCCTTAAATATGGTAGTAATTGTGAAGGTGGATTAAGAACCCACCTTGAACTAATCAATGAAGGAGAATTATCATCTTTGGACAATATTAAAAGCTTGACCCAAATGGCTGGTACTCCCACCACCACTCTCACAGATAATTCATTCCAAGATCTCACTGATTCTGACACATTATCGTCCTATGGTAATGAATTCAGCTGGAGTTTCCTTTCGGTGATCTTCTCGGTCCTTTTATGGCTTATATGACCTGCAGCATTTTTTTTTTGTTCAATCGCCTTGTATCATATCATATGTAGCATCAATATATTCTGGTCTGTATGTTAACATGCCAAATCTGGGGTTATGTCTCGCGAAGAATTCGGTGGAATTTTTACGATTTTTCATTCCATCATGGTAGTCCATAATCCTAACAACTGGTATGTAAAACTTGCCCTATAATCTATATGTCTAATTCTAACAAATTAAAGGCACTGGGTTGACAAAAATTGTCTTCCTTGGTCAAAAAATTATCTAAATGAAAATTTAGTTAATACTCAGATTGAGAGCGATGGGGCATTATTCACCATTTCAAGTGTCACTTCAGTCAATGGAGATTGTGATGTGACCCAAAGAAAAGGTAGAGTTTTATGTATTTTTGACATGGCTTTGGAATTTGAAATTTCCATCACTAAAAATGAAGAAATCTCTACTGTTACTGTTTCTGTTCCAGAATTTGTTCATGATCAAGATGATGATGAATATATTTTCAACATCTCTGGTGAAAACAGCGCCGAGGTGAAGAAATTTGTAATTCCACAATTGAAACAAAAACTTATGAAGTTTCAACCGGATTTAATTAAAGCTCATGAAAAGGATGTTCAACATGCTACTGATTGATAGACTAAATAGAACATATTAGAAATTAATAGATAAAATTCATTATGCATACAATATATATACAGTAAAGTTACATTTGAAGATTATGACGATTTGGTAATTATATGTCAAATCCTTCGGGAACTCCTCTGGCATGTCTGGTACTGCCATCACGAGATCCTAGATAAATTTCCGTTGATCCAGTGTCATTAAATGAGCCATCAAAACTATACCACGGGATACTACCTTGCTCCATGGATTTCAAAAATTTGAACGTTTCCACATCACTATAAGGTACACCCAAACTAGGATCAAAATACTTAACTTCGGATCCAGTAATAAGACAAAGCTTTTTGTTCCCATTTGGAAGATGTAATCCTATTGGTGCTTCGGTATTCAATGTTATAGCTGCATCATTATCTTCTTCGTGAACTACTTCCTCAATAACCTCTTGTCTAATACCTAATTTAGGTAATCTATTGAGTTCTTCAAACATTGGATTATCTTCCGTGAGTTCGGTAGCCGGTAAAAAGATTTCATCTTTTTCGACTTTTGCTTTAGCGTATGGATTATTTGATCTACCAATTCTCAAGATTGTCTTCATATCCCTAAATCTTCTGGGAGCCGGGAATAATGATTGGTCACCAAACAAAACGGTTTTGATTTTATTATCATCGAAGGGCATATCGTTACTATCAAAATTGAGTAAGTAAACATTATTACGACACACTCTTTGGGCAGGACCCTCGAATACTTCTTCCTCTCTTTCGGGTTCTTTGTTTTCTTCATTGATACTGGTATCTGGGGTTTCTACAGAGACTTCCCTGGATTCCTGGTTAGAATCTTTCACTCCATCAACAAATGTAACTCTCTTTTGTTTCTTGTCGAAAGGAGTAGTCTCTCGTGATCCGTTATCCAATTCCGTAGTACCATTGGATACCGTCTCTACCATGCCATTAATTCCTTCTTGATAGTCTTCATTTACGTTTGATCCCCCGTTTAGTTCTGTTGGTTCAGGATCTTTTTCGGATCGAGTCTCAACTTTTTCGTTATTACCTTCTTCATTATCTTCTTCATTATCTTGGTCTATTTTATCTTCTTCCTTGGGTGGTACTCCCGGCGAGTCTATTTCTTCTGTTTTATTATCTGGTCCTTCGGGTTCTTCAGTTGGTGGGGGCGTGTCTTCTGGCTCCTCGGGCTCTTGTAGACCTTGGGATACATCTTTTGCTGGTGCTTCTGTTGGATCATTTGTTCCTTTCTCTACAACGTTTTCAAGATTTTGCGATTTCTCTTCAATATTTTCCTCTGGAGACGTAGTTTCAGTATCTGGTGATACTTCCTTCTCTGATGAAACAGGCGTGTTGTTTTCATCAAGATCTTTACTATTTGGTTCGTCGGTCTCAACCAAAGTTGCAGCCGGTTCACCATCTGTTTCCCCATTTGCTTCGTCTTGTTTCAAAGTTTCTTTGACCTTTTGCTCTTCAATATAGTAAGGCAAAGTTCTATCAATATCACCAGGATATTTATAAAGATCAATATGAACCAACTCCCTCAATTTTTTAATAGCCCGTTTCTTATATCTACCAGTTACAGCACCAAACATCTTCCTGGCAAATGCAATTTCATCATTTGGGGTAATGAGTTGTTCCTTTGTTTCATATCGAATTACATTTACAAGTTTAGGACGTTTTTGTTGAAACATTAATTTTTGTCTTTCCTTTTTGACAACCTCTTGTTGTTGGAACAATTCAAGCGAAAGAACATTTGCCTTTTCAGTTTCTACTGCTTCTGCTAATTTTTCTTCTTGAGTTAATTCCCGCTGCTTTTCTCGTATTATAGGTGTAGTTGATGCTCTTCTTTCTTCATCTTTCTTTAACTTCTCCACCAATGCCTCTTTATTTTCTATAACTGATGCTCTAGCTGATGATCTTCTGGTGCTGTAAAGAAGAGCATCTGAAGTTACTCTTTTCTTGGGTTTGGAAGTTTTAGCTTTCGGATCGGCTGGTTTGAATTTCTTGATCTTTGGTATCAATTTGGATTGTTGTTTCTGTTTCCTTTTCTTCAGTTTTTCGAGTTGTGCCAATTCCTTTTCTCCTTCTTCTTCATCTGTATCACTCATTGACATATCTGAATCAGATAACACATCATCAGAATCGACTTGTATAGCGTCTGAATCAGATTCGAGTTCTTCAAGAGCCGTTTTGGGGTTACTCTCCTCCTCTTCCTCCTCTTCTTCGCCTTCCTCTCCTTCTTCTTCTTCCTGATGCTCCTCTTGTCCGTCTTGTGCATCATCCCCATTGTTATCTTCGTCATCGTCCTCGCTATCTTGTTCTTCCATAAACTCTTGATCGTCATCATCTTCTGCAAACAATAAGTTGACATTTTCATCATCTTCATCGACAAATCGAGATACTTGGTTTTGGTTAGTGTCTCCTTCAAGATCTAGCAATTGCCTGAGCCGTGACCCAGCATTTGACCGCTTTTGTCTTGTGGTGATCAAATACTCTTCATCTTCGGACATGGTGTAGAGTAATTCGCGATTATGAAAAATAGAATATAAAGTGAGAAGCCAGCGACAGAAAGTGAGAAAGCCAACTGAGTGAGTGAGCAAGATACCTGATATGAATATAGTAAGACCGGCTCGAAGCCTTCGGGTCCAATTAGGACATTTGAGACATTTAAGCTGCACCCCTCTTGTTAAATCAAACCCTCCAAACTCAACTAGTAGTAGTGCTGAAGAACTCAGTCATTTCAATGCTCTTGCATCAAGTTGGTGGGATGTAAATGGACCTCAACGAATTTTGCATAAAATGAACCTTATTAGAATGGATTTTGTCACTGATATTATACGTAGTCATGTAAAACTTAATGAAGATGTCGATAATAAAGATGATGAAATTTATATTCCTCCTTATAATATAGATTTATTACCGGGACCTGTTAGAGTTAATATTCTTGAAGAGCAAGAAGTTAAGCGAGATGAGATCCTCGGGAATAATAAATTGAAAGTGCTAGATATTGGGTGTGGGGGAGGTATTTTCAGTGAGTCTATGGCCAGATTACCATATGTGGAATCGGTTAAAGGTATCGATTTATCAAAAGATGTCATTGAAGCTGCTAAAGTACATAAACTGAAAGACCCAACATTAGCATCTAAATTAGAGTATAGGCTTCAATCGATAGAAGAGGTTCCGAAGAAAGAAAAGTTCGATGTAGTATCAGTATTTGAACTATTAGAACATGTTGATTATCCATCAAAGGTATTAACCGAAGCATTATCCAAAGTAAAACCAAATGGATACTTATTCCTATCGACTATTAATCGAGATTTCGTAAGTTGGTTCACTACTATATTTATGGGAGAACACATGTTAAGAATCGTCCCTGTTGGTACCCATACATTACTGAAATATATCAATCAACATGAAATTAAACAATGGATTGATACGCATGGAAATCAATATCAAGTCATTTCAACTAAAGGATGTATTTATATTCCAGGTTATGGATGGAAATTCACCGATCAAGAAAAAATTGGTAATTATTTCATGGCAATTCGTAAACTTTAATATTGAACTAACCACTTGTATATAATATATAATTTAATCGATCAATTTGCGACTTTTGCAGGAGTTTCTTCACTTTCATCAATAAACGTTGGTAATTTATCAGGTACTGATGTTTCATCATTAAGATAACTTGGCATTTGTAATCCATCATTCATTTCACCATCGAATTCCATCTCCTCTCCCAATGCATCCAATTCGGCGTCTAATTCAGATTCACTTATATCATCGGGTACATCGTTACTCATAGATAATGATTCTTGTAATTCATTTGATTTGTCTATCAAATCTAACATTTCATCCTGTAAAGATTCTATCTTATCGATATCAATTTTACCATACGTCTTTTTTAATTGCTTATTAGCTTGTTTCATTGCATCAACTGTAATCATAGTGTTCTGTAAATTATCGGTTGTCATTGAAGCTTGTGTCATATTCCAACTTTGGTTTTCTAATTGGTCTTTTTGTGATTCAATTTGCTTTCTTTGTCTTAATAATTTGAGTGCCTTTTGCTTCAAGGCAGATTTCCCAGGCCCGTCTCTCATTCGACTGAGTTTCTGTTGATACGTAGATAACTCAGAATTTATTTTTGTAAGTTTGACGTCCAACGACCCAACCCTATCATCTATGTTTTTAACGGCATCATTCAATGATGGTTTAGGGGCGGTGGATTTACTTCCAAATATTCTATTCATGATAAGTGATAGATTAGTGATTGTTCGCGAACGCTTTTTGGTGAAGCCGATTCGACATGAAGAAACGGCAAAGCTGCATTTGTAGTCGGCTTTTCATCATTCCTCCCCACCAGATTATTATATCCACAATCTCTTCACGTATTGGGTTACATTTATTACGTAAACCCGTGATTTCCTGATATCAAAATTTTAATTGGTAATTTACCACTAACGAATTTCCTCATAGATAGCTTCACTAGCTCAGTAGGCAGAGCGTCAGTCTCATAATTTCCCGCGACAGTGGTTAATTGTGCAATCTGAAGGTCGACAGTTCGAACCTGCCGTGGAGCATCTTTTTTTTCGCAACCAAAGAACCGAATTTTCTTTTTTCTTTTTTTATTATTGTTAATGCCTGAAGTTGCAGAAGTATGATTAGTTCTATCGATTCAATTGTTCGGTACTAACCACACAGGTTGCACATGTTTGTGCTCAGCTTCGTAGAAATATTGTTGGCAGTAGAATTCTAACCAAGAATATCGTATCCGATGCATTGCTATTTCCAGTTCTTAAGAACCATAAAACCCCGGAAAAAGAAGTGGAAAACATAGAACATTTTTTGACCGATTGTCGAGTCGAAAAGGTCGGGAGACATGGGAAATATTTCTGGATAAGGTTCAATAACAGTAAGGTGATGCTTATGCATTTTGGTATGACGGGGATGATCAAATTAAAGAATGTTCCTTCGCATCTCGTATTTATGGAAAATGGAGGTGATAAGAAAGTTATGAATCAGCTCAAAAGTCCAAAAAAAATCACAAAAAATACATCAAAGTACTTCAAGCTAGAAAAAGAAGATCAGAATGACATGAATATAGTTGAAGAAGAAGAAATAATTGATTGGCCTCCTCGATTTACGAAATTAGAGCTCTCATTTGATAATGGTATAGAGTTAGCATTTGTAGATCCTAGAAGATTAGGTAGAATTAGATTTCTCTCAGATATCAAAACTGATTCTGATTTGTTTGAATTAGAGCCAATGAATAGACAGGGACCGGATTATTCCAAGTCTGGTAAACCAATTAAGAAATTTACCACTGGAGACCCGGACCCTGAATTTTATATCAAACCGTTGGATCTCGCCAATTTTGCGAAATTGCTTCTTCGTAAGAAGAAATCGATTAAAAGTTTTTTGTTAGACCAAGAATATTTCGCAGGGGTTGGAAATTGGGTAGGAGATGAAGTGTTGTTCCAGGCACGTATCCACCCCGAGCAGATATTTTCAGGAAAAATAGAGGATACAAGTCCTATAATAGAAGCATTATATAACAGTCTCATATCAATTACTTCAGAAGCAGTTAGACTTGAAGGAGATGTTAAACAATTTCCTGCAGATTGGCTAATGCTTTATCGATGGGGAAAAAGAAGAAAGAAACAGGAGCAACCAAAAGTAAATGGTCACAAGATCGATTTTGTCACAGTAGGGGGAAGAACCAGTTGTTATGTGCCCGATTTACAGAAAAAAATTTAGACGTATCTCGAATCTGTCGTTAATATTTATCCCGCTAAGGGAATAATCCTATATCGGAGATGCCGTTAGGATCCGCGACAACGGATTTTTGATAGCTTGTTCCTAACTGATCCGAGATACTCCATTCTCCTCTCATTAATGAATGGCCTTAAATAATATATATAAAATTTAACGAACACATCCTGTCTACTATCCAAGATCATCATAATCAAACAAAGAACCCATAAATCACTTATTCGTTAATAGAGCCAACTAGCGGTTAAACTCTTAACAGTGTGCTCATCGAAGGAAAAACCCGGAGCTGTCGATGAGAAGAAATGAGGGGCATTGGAGTGCGAGAATGCGGCTGCTGCCAAAATAATTTGTGGTTGTCTCATGATTCCAAACCTCACCAGATGGCTAGGTGCCGCTGGTCCGTTAAGTAAAAGTTTATCCTGATCAAATGGACGCAAGGACCAAAATTGATGGCATATGAATCGTAACAAAAGATGCTAAAAAAGACCGGACTCATCTCCAATTCTTCAATACCCAACAATTACCCCATCGCTTCTCCTCTATTTCTATTAGTGGCTGGATCCGTAGTATAGGGCAAACTCGGAACAAGCACTCGCGTAGTCGGACACACCCAAAAACGAACTGATTCGGAGTTATTTCCGTGCCATCTCCTAGCAATTTAATTCCTGCCTTTTGTATAAATAAAAATTAATCTCCACTTTTTTACATAATTCAATTTATTTTTTATTCACTTCATCATGTTATGCGTAAGAAGATTCTATGCTACTAAATCTGTACATACACATACTATCAAAACACCAGTAGATATAAATGCTGCTATTGCTTCTTTAAAACCAAAAGTCACCAGACTTTCAAACGATGGTCCTATTGAATGTGATCTCACTGGTTTCAGATTACTTAATTCTCCAATTTTTAATAAAGGTTCTGCATTCACCAAGGCTGAAAGAAGAGCTTTTGGATTAACTGGTCTTTTGCCGTCTCAAGTAAATACTTTAGATGAACAAGTCGAAAGAGCTTATAGACAATTCAGTTATTTGAAGACTCCCTTAGCCAAGAATGATTTTTGTACATCTATGAGAATTCAAAATAAAGTTTTATACTATGAATTAGTTAGAAGACATATTAGAGAAATGCTACCTATCATTTATACCCCAACTGAAGGGGATGCTATTGCCTCATATTCTAATAGATTTAGAAAACCCGAAGGTTGTTTCTTAGATATTAAAGATCCTGAATCTATTGATGATAGATTGGCCGCTTTTGGCGAAGATAAAGATATCGATTATATCGTTGTAAGTGATGGAGAAGGGATCTTGGGTATTGGAGATCAAGGGGTAGGTGGTATTAGAATTGCCATTGCTAAATTAGGTTTAATGACTTTGTGTGGAGGTGTTCACCCAGGTAGAGTTTTACCAGTCGTTTTAGACGTGGGGACGAATAATCAAAAACTTATAGAAGATGACTTGTATATGGGTAATAAGTTCCCAAGAGTTAGAGGTGAAGAATATTGGAGTTTTGTTGATAAATTTATAAATTCAATCAAACAAAGATTCCCAAGTGCTGTTTTACATTATGAAGATTTTGGTGTGTCAACTGGTAGAACGATGTTACATAAATATAGGGAAGCTTTACCATCATTCAATGATGATATTCAAGGTACTGGAGCCGTCGTTATGGCATCATATCTTGCTGCCCTTAAATTTTCTGAAAAGAGTTTACTGGATAGTCAAGTTTTGATTTACGGTGCTGGATCTGCTGGGTTAGGTATTGCTGATCAAATAGTTAACCATATGATAAATAGTGGCATGACCAGAGAAGATGCTTTAAGCAGAATTCATTGTATGGATAGAAGAGGTATGATTTTACAGAGTTTTACAGATTCTTATGAGGGTCAAATTCCTTATGCTGATCCTGACAGTAACTGGGAAGGTGTAAATACTAAAAGCTTGGTTGAATGTATCCGTCATGTAAAACCTACTCTTTTGGTTGGTTGTTCAACCCAAGCTGGTGCATTTACGGAGGAAGTTATCAAGGAAATGTATAAATACAATGACAAGCCAATGGTATTCCCATTATCAAATCCAACTAGATTACACGAAGCTATCCCAGCCGATGTTATGAAATGGACCGATAATAATGCATTGATTGCAACTGGTTCACCTTTCCAACCAGTCGATGGTTATTATATTTCAGAAAATAATAATTGTTTCACTTTCCCAGGTATTGGATTGGGTGCAGTATTATCTCGTTGTACTACGATTAGTGATACAATGATTTCTGCCGCTGTTGATCAATTAGCTTCATTATCTCCAAAAATGGATGATCCTCATAATGGGTTGTTACCAAGATTAGAAGAAATTGATGAAGTTAGTGCTTATGTTGCAACTGCTGTTATTTTACAAGCTTTGAAAGAAAATAACGCAAGAGTTGAACAAGAAACTAACCCAGATGGTGAATTTGTTGAAGTTCCAAGGGATTTCAAGAAATGTTTGAAATGGGTCCAATCCCAAATGTGGAAACCAATTTATAGACCCTTGATTAAAGTGGAACATGTTCCGGAAATTCATACTTTCCAAAGTTAATTTACTTGGTACAGGTGAATATTTTATATTTTTTACTTATTCATTTATAATTTAATAGAGATAGACTTGATATAAACATATCCTCTTACATATCTAAATCCAACTTTAAAGATTTTTATTCAAGTAATTTACCACCCTAGTGAAGGAAAAATATTTATCAGAATCCAATTCATCAAAACTCTTTTTACGATATTCCTCAATAATATCATATTCGGTAAAGAAAAACGAATCGTGAACTCCCCATGGTTCAACATAAGCAGTTAACAGAGGTCTGCCTTTACCAGAACTTTGATATTCGAATTCAGGAAGCATTTTATTATTGGATTTATTAAATGATGTGATCTTCTTGCTACCAAAAACATTACTGGACCATTCATGAATGTGGTCTCTGAAACTTTCATCTTCTCCATATATTAAAAACACTTTACTTTTTTCGTTATTGAAAAATTTATTTTGACTCCAGTCAACTTTGGCTCTAAGAGACCAATTGAAATATTCATGATGTTTTTCATTCTTCTCTTCAATAAACAAAGCTCTCTCTTGAGAAGCAAATAGAGAATAACTAATCAAATCCCGAGATTCATTATCATAGTATGATTTTCCGGGGTGATAATCTTCATGATTAGTAGCCAAATCGACCCAGGGAGAAATCAAAATTAATTGAGTAGGATAAACGGGGTCATGAGTATACCTTCTCAAATATTCAGTATAACTAATAGATAAATGACCACCAGCAGAATCCCCCATCAACAAGATATTTGTATTACCCTCTTCAACCAAATTAGTGTAAAGACTATGTAATTGCCTCAATTGTCTAGGAAACTTTTGACCACTACATATTAAATCATAATCCAAAAATACAATTGAAAGATTCTTATTAGCATCAATTGAATTATACATGGCAATCAATGATTTAATTTGTTCAAATTGAGTTTGCAAGAAGTACCCTCCTCCATGGCTATAGACTATAACTGGATCTGAAGGTTTACGATTTGGTGCTTTAGCGACCCAAATTCCCGAAGCACCGTATCTTTCACCGAATCCCGGTAAGGTATCAAGATGGGATTTGAACAAGGTTTTTGAAGCGGCAAATATGCTGGTATTGGTTGGAAATGAAATGATTGAGGCATCAGGAATTGGAATCGAAAGGGCTCTTCTATAAAGCACTAGCTTGAGACATAATTTCAATCTACGATTATATTTTCTGAATGGCAATAATCCAATGTAATACTTGATGATAGTCACCAAGAAATCAAATGGCAATCTAGCTAAAATTGCAATAGCTGTTAAAGAAGCCATGATGTGAAGGAAATTATTTTGTCGAAATCATGGGGAATCATGGGGTAGACTATCTTGTGAATTTTCACAAGCCGCACGAGGCTTGGAGACTAGAACAGTCAATTAGTAGGTGAGAGGATGCTGAGAATGGTGGAGGATAGAGGTGTATTGTTTATAATTTGCTTACTACTTTTGAAGAATTGTTAACACTTTGAAGAATTGTTATCACTCTGAAGAAGCGGCAGCCCCTTTATGTCGTTTGTGTCTGATTGGTGTGGTATATATGGTGCACCAAATTTGCAGCCATTCTTCATGGTGATTTTTCACACATGTTGTGAAACAGAAGAAAATGAGTGAACCTTGGGAGAATTTACGTGTCACTGTGTGCATTGTAGTGAAAAAAGAAAAGGGAGTTTATCCATGTCGAATCTTATTTAATAAATGGTGTACAATAGGTAAATGACAACACGTTATGTTAGGAGTAGCTTACTAAACTAGAGATCGATACATAGAATTCCGGCTAGCTACGACACTCACACTTCAGCTATATTAGATATAGGAGAACCCCAGACGTCAAGGAAGTATCCTCTCGGACTTTGGAGGAAAGGAGATCAATTCCATTGACCCGTTGATACAAAAAGTTGGGTTTGGGAATGAGGGGAGAAAGTCTACCGACAAGCCATTGCAAACGACTGAAGTGTATAGATCAAACCTTGACATTTATGTATCATGCAAATGGCTAGAGACTCATTCCAGATTCCTCTTTTGCCTGGATCGAGAGAAAGTGTCAAATCTTTGGCTGCAAAATGTAACCGAGATTAAGTCCTGTATATTTCCCGTCGCGACCCCCCAATGAAATTGTGAAACAAAATGATTGGAAGAAATGCGACGGAAACTTCAATCGACTGAAAAATTATTTCCTTTGTTCAACTAAATTCCCACAATGACTGTCGAAGATTTAAAAGAAACTGTCAACAAATTACAAGATAGAATCCAATATTTGGAAAAGAAAGCGGGAATCATCCCAGATATTCCAAAATCCATTAGAATGGTTTTAATTGGACCTCCAGGTGCCGGTAAAGGTACTCAAGCCCCAAACTTGAAAGAGAAATTCTGTGCTTGTCATTTAGCTACTGGTGATATGTTGAGAGCTCAAGTCTCTGCTAAGACTTCTTTAGGTGTTGAAGCCAAAAAGATCATGGATCAAGGTGGTTTAGTTAGTGATGAAATCATGGTGAACATGATCAAATCCGAATTAGAAAACAACGGTGAATGTAAAAATGGTTTCATTTTAGACGGTTTCCCAAGAACTATTCCTCAAGCTGAAAAATTAGATTCTATGTTAACCGAAAGAAAGACTCCATTACAAAATGCTGTTGAATTAAAGATTGATGATGAATTATTAGTCGCTAGAATCACCGGTAGATTAGTTCACCCAGCAAGTGGTAGATCTTACCATAAACTCTTCAACCCACCAAAGAGAGAAATGACTGATGACGTCAGTGGTGAACCATTAGTTCAAAGATCTGACGATAACGAAGAAGCCTTGACCAAAAGATTGGTTACTTACCATAAGCAAACTGAACCAATTGTTGACTATTATAAGAAAACTGGTATTTGGTCAGGAATTGATGCTTCTCAAAAACCTCCAAAGGTTTGGGATGATATCTTAAAGTGTTTAGGGAAAAACTAAATCTTTACTTGAAGAGAAGACGTAAAAATCAATACTGATTAGTATTTATTGTACATAAAATATGTATATGTTAATATATATAAATATATATCTGCATATATACCTACTGGATCCGTTCTCTTTTAACATTCATATTGAGATTATCACTAGCTCCTCTCTTTCTGGTTTCATTATAACATGTAGCATGAACTATCTTTCTACTGCCTTCGGGTTCTCCAGGTTGCACTATACAGTTATACCAGTACCATTCTCCAATATCTTCATTGAATGTCCCCTTCACTTGTTCTCTACAAATCAAACATTTATTGTTCATATTTGTTTCGGATGCAGGGATGACGACATATGGTATTGAGGCTTCTTGTTTGATTTGTTGTTGTTGCAATTGGGGAGCCAGATTAGAATTGTGATTATTGACTTGGAATTCGAGTAAATTTTCATCATTGAATTTGACCCAATCAATATCATCCAAATACCAACTTCTTGATTGAACATTTGAGGAACTTTTGAATTTTTGACTGATTCTGAAATGCCAATCTAAATGAAACCTTTTCTTGGTTTGGCCCTCATTATCCGGATTGAAACGTTTCCCACAAATTGAACATTTCAATGCTTTAGTTTCATATAATAATTGTTTGCATTGGATTGAGATATTCGATTTCGATATGAATCTTTGGATATCATTATCAGTCACTTTGAGCTTAGACAATTCATTGTATTTTTGTTCCTCATATTCTGACCTGATCATCTGATTAGATAAAATTTGACCCAATAAATTCTTTGATTGATCATCGGATATATGCTTTGGATAGTTTATCATATAAGTTCTTGGACCTTTCAATTCTTGCTCAAAGGATATTATACCGAAATTAATCAATTGATCAAATAATTGATTACTCGTACTCATGGATCCACTATTACTAAGTATATTTGCATTTTGACCCAAATTAATCAAATTTTCAAGTCTACCCCCATTATTTATAGTTCGATTTGGTACACTATTATTGGTAGGGGGTATAGAGGGTAATGAAGATGGAGTCTTGGGTAAAGAAGGAACCTTTGAGTTATCCTTAGCAACTGATGATACAGAATTTGCTGAAGAAGATGTAGATGATTTTGAAGATGAACTATTTAATTCTTGTTGTCTAATAGTACTTAGTTGTTTTTCAACGGCCCGTAATTCCACCTTTTGCATCTTTTGACTTTGTAATAAAAACTTTAACTGATTTAATGCATTGTATCTATCTTGTAGCTTTATATCATTAGAGTAGCTATTTAATTTAGTTTGGAAAACCGGTAATAACTCATCAATATCTGCAATCAACTTACTATTCGTCAATGTATCATTGTTATCATTATTATTATTGCCACTATCAGATCCTTGATTCGAATTTGCCTTTGACAAGAAATTTCCAATCTTTTCAAGTTCTTCTGTTGGAAATAATGGTAAAGTTGTCCCCTTAGTTTTGGTCAATTTCCAAGTTTCAAATAAATTCAGTAATTTCTTTCTAATAGCAGAATCAACAAGCAAATAAACATGGCTGAAAAGTTTGAAAATTTCTTGACCGGCTATGGTATTATAAGGTCTACCAACATTCTTACAAATGGAATCTAATAGATATAATGTGAACAATTTTTGATCAGGAACACACTTATATATTCTGGCAAGTATAGCAGCCACAATTCCTTCAGCTTCAGATTTGTTTTCAGCCGCAATAACAGTCAATGTATCGATGATAGGTCTAGAGTTGAACGTTAGTTCACTCAAACTTTGTTGGTAATCTTGTACAATCTCCGACATGATGACTGATGAAATGAGTGAAAATTTGAGACAGTTGAGGGTAGGGTTGGGGAAAGAGCGAAAGAGAGAAGGAGGGAAAAAAAGAGCTCGAGATGCCTGAGTTGTCATTGTTTAAGTGCAAATATTTCTTCGTGCCATAGCGATAAAATGTTACATCAGTAAAGAATAGAACCCATATACTTTGCATCTGCATATACATGAATGAGCTGAAATATGTATCACACGTTTTCGAGTTAAGCTTACGACTTTCATTCTGTCCACTGCTTTTTTGTTTGGTTGCAAATTATCTCACATTCCAAGTATAGCCAGCCACGCATTCTCGTCTGTCTCATTAACTACGGTATGAATAGAAACACAATAACTCGACTCTCTTCTATTACACATGCTTGATCTGCTGGCAATATATAAGGCTGGGAAAATCTTTGAATTCTATTAATTCACAATGATTTTCTGGTGGCTATATCTCTGGATCATCCCAGTTACATTATGTGAGTATCGTCAGATTAATCCTGATCAAACCGCAAATACCTTTATAAGTCAATGGATAACTGCTACTGGAACGGCACATTCAGCTACACCTACCACAACACAAACAGAAATAACTGAAGGCCCAGTGGTTCCATTAACAGATACTGGAATTCCATATAGAAGTCAATATTTGTGTGGACTTGAACTGGCTTATGATTATAGTCAACTTAACGATATTTATCATACACAAACTACATTTCCCTTCACCATCACTCCCAAGAATAATCAAGAAATACCTGTGACACTTGCGGTTGACAATTATGTATACAAATTGAAAGATCAACCGGTCAACATATTCCATACCTTTCATATTAAGATTATCGATTCCCCGTTTACTGGAATATACAAAATGTTCGTACCCACACAACCATTTGAATCTTTCTATCAAATCAATCATAACGTGTTCAATAATCTTGAGGGGACTTTGAACCATACATATTCATGTTCCCAACAGGATAGTTGTTTATTGACTGGGTTATTGCAGTACCAATTGATTTTTGCTGATTTGGATAGAAATGGGAAACAAGAGAAAGACTATAATTTCTATGATTTCTATATCGGCAATTGTGACGATAACCAGGTAAAATATAATCAGTTCAATGATGACGTTAGTGACAGATGCATTCCTTTCAATATGCTTTGTTTGTCGCCAAATACAAGGTGCTCTGACGGTGATGCATCCGTGTATATGCCATACGTCGAACCTAACTTGAAAGAGTTCCTTACTAAAGATGGGATTTTACAGGCTCTGGGATACTATCCCGATCCGTCTTTTGATGCTTGCAGAAGAGATGATGCCTGCAGTAATTTGAAAACCACTTCTTCAACTTTGACATCTACCCAGAGTCCTACAAACGATAATTTTGCAGCCATTCAAAGACCAACATTTTGGTCTGGTATAATGTTCATTGGTAGTTTACTTTTGTAGTCTAATGATATAATGCAACAATAACGAGACTGTACGACGAACAAGTATCTAGCAGGCACATTCCTATCTGAGACCCTTATCGTTAGATACAAATGCCTTCCAAATGGGGTAATGATTCGTGCTTTTAGCGCGGTGAAAGTTTTTTCAATTAGCCCTGTGAAAATTTTTTCTAACGGATACCAAAAACTAACAGTATGTCACCAGCTGCTACCACACCAGTCGCTCCAACTACCCCAATCACTCCGTCAGACAGTAGAAAGCAATCAGCTCTTGCCAGAGTTTTAGGTTCAGCATCTGCAGGAATTTGTGAAATTGGAGTTTTCCATCCAGTCGATACTATCTCTAAGAGATTGATGTCAAATCATGGTAAAATCGCCAGTACTGCCCAATTAAATCTGGTGATTTTCAAAGAGCATGCTGAAAAGGCTTTACCAAAAAGACTTTTCACATTGTTTCCAGGTTTAGGGTATGCTGCCGCTTATAAGATTTTACAAAGAGTTTATAAATACGGTGGACAACCATTTGCAAATGAATTCTTATCGGCCAATTTTAGAGATAGTTATGAACTGGTTTTTGGTAAGAAAAACGGTAAAGCGTTATTATCTGCCACTGCAGGTTCATTGATTGGTATTGGAGAAGTCGTTTTATTACCATTGGATGTTTTGAAGATCAAACGTCAAACAAATCCAGAATCTTTCAAAGGAAGAGGATTTTTGAAAATCCTTAAAGATGAAGGATTTGGATTATATAGAGGTTGGGGTTGGACTGCTGCTAGGAATTGTCCTGGATCTTTTGCCTTGTTTGGAGGTAATTCATTTGCTAAAGAATACATTTTTGGATTGAGTGATCACTCAAGAGCTACTTGGTTCCAAAATTTCGTTACTTCAATTTTTGGAGCTTCAGCTTCTTTAATTGTCTCGGCTCCTTTAGATGTTATTAAGACTAGAATCCAAAATAGAAATTTCGATAATCCAGAATCTGGTTTCACTATTTTGAAAAACATGGCCAAGAAGGAAGGTATCAGTTCATTCTTTAAAGGTTTAACACCAAAATTATTAACTACCGGGCCAAAATTGGTATTTTCTTTTGCCTTAGCCCAAAGTTTGATTCCAGCTTTTGATAAATTAATTAATTAGGTTTATTTCTCTGTACATAGTTTATAAATACCTGTATCATTATCTACTACGATTTTTACCACATGGGTCAAGTCGGTTCCTGCATACACCACGAATTGTCACGACCCGCATTGACTACTAAATGAGTAATAATATTAGCTTTGTAATTATTGAGAATTTGTCACTTAATGTACATATAGACAATACCCCTAAAATCATGAGAATACTATATTTCATATATGTATTGAAAGTGAATTTATTCTCGGTAATAATGGAGAATTCTCGGTCCCAAAGTTTGAATATTCAACATATTCAAAGCTCATTATTCGAGGCTAGTTATTGCCAACCCACAGACGATGATATAGAGGTCACGCTAAGCAATATGAATAATATTACCGACGAATGCTATTGTGATGAAACCGATTCTCAAGTACCGTTTGAAGTGCTTTGAGCTATTTATTAAATATTGGGACGAAAATGTATGTAATGTATGTAATGTATAGGTAACGGATAAATAATGGATATATGACTAATTAATGAATTGATCAAAATACTCTAATTTTACGAGATTCGGTAATTCCCTTTGCCAAACTGGTCTTCCTAGAATATCGTCAAGCTCTTCGTGTGATGATTTGTTTTCTAATAAACTCAATCTCATCACTGCTTCGATTTGTCTTTGACGCCGGCCCAATTTCTCTGTAGCATTTTCTCTTAGACCACCAGACGAATTAGCTAGGTTCATAGCGTTTTTGAGGAAGACCTTACAATTTTGAAGTAATATTTGCTGGTTCTTTAACCCCTGTTCGTGATTTAATTGACATCTTTGGAGATCAATATCACTTCTTGTAATGATTATGTTGCTTAATTGGGCAATGACAGTTCCTAGAGTTTCACCTCCAGCCTTTTGAACTTGTTGCTTTCGATCATTCATCAATTCTTGAGAAATCTTAAGGTTATTAGTCATAGAAGTTAATGCTTTCCAAAACCCATTAATCATATCTGGATCATTGGTCGAATTACACGTCTTAACAGTAATATCATTTCTGTCTAAGAACTCCTGAATACTATCCGAAATGGCCAAGTATTTCTCTGGAGTTTCGGATATTTTCAAATTATCTGATTCTGATTTCCAGTAGCTCAAAATCAGATCCAAGTCATCAATCATAAGGGCATTGGTATAAGTTTTCCCAATTTTATATTGTTGAAGTTGATCATTAGAAATTGATGCCAAGTATTCAAGTTTAGAATTCGAACTTTCACTAAAAGTAGTTAACAAATCGTGTGCTACCGCATCACAAGTGAATAAAAAAGGGTTGATCAATTCTCTTAAATGAATGATTTCTTCAAAATTGGTGGCATTCTCAAGCAATGCATGTGACACTTTATAACCGGAAAGAATCGTATCAAATACATCTGGAGGTTGTAAGACTTGTTCTCCAATTGCCTCTTGATTCATAGATTCACCAGCAGATGTCTCCTGGGGTACATCGTTGTCATTATCGATACCTTCAAGTTCCTTTACAAATAATTGTAATTGATTCACCTGTAATTGTAAAAGTCTCTTGAACAATTCCTGTGTCTTGATACCATATTCAAAGATCTTATCACTATTCACATCGTTCTCTTTTAGTTCTTCGATCACTTGAGTATACACAACCCCAGTGTTATACAAAAGATCTACCAGAGGTTGATCACTCATATCAATAGTCTTTTCATGGAATTCAACAATAGCAGGGATTTGTTGAACCACAGAAGTTTGAGATAACACCACTTCATCAACGTTTGTAAGTTCATCAATATAGACACCATCGGTAAGGAAATATTGATTATATACATGGAATAAGAGCCTTGAAATATTGTAGTAAAGATCTAATTTCGTACTGGGATCTTCAATTGGTTTACTTAAAGCGGATAAATAACCATCATATGCCCGTTGGTAAAATCTCAATGCCTTGGAAAAATCGGAACTTACCCACCTATCACCACTTTCTTCATCTATTACACCTTGCTCTAGATAATCATCGCTCGTTTCTAGCTTAGTAGGTGCTTTATCTTCGGTAGCTGCCAAGGCTCTTTTACCTAATTTGGGTCCTTTTCCAGGTTCTATAATTAGTATATGGTCTATATATATATCATACAGTATACACAATATATACCTGTGTGTTATTCAGACATACTTTTCATTATCGACTTGTGCTAGTCTTCTCAATAAAACTAAAATTGCAGTAATCGCGTCTTGTCTTAGTCTTCACCATGACCCCACTACGAATGGATAACCTTGGCGAACTTCCATTGGATGATCCTCCCACTTCCAAAGGACCACAATCATCTTCGTTGATTTTGGAAATGCCAGCTTATCTTTTAGGATTCGAAAAATGTGAAGATGATTCTGGTTACTTAATTGTAACTGATTTTACTGATGTTGGAATATCGGCCTCACTGGAATTATTATGGAATAGGATATTTAGAATGGTAAAATCCAACAAAAAGGCCAAGTCAAAGTTGCCCTATACATATGTATTTGCAATTCATTGTGAACCAGAGGTTTTCGCCGAATTGAATAGACAATATAACACCACTAAGGTGCCAGTATTTGAATGTGGGATTATGTTGAAATTAATCTTTTCTTTGGAAGATCTGAATGGGAGATTGAGGCCTGTTATAACTCTGTCGGGCGATGTTATGAGGTTACTGAGAGATTCTGAACATGATCCTCAGGTTGCAATTTCACTTTCGTTCCAGGGATTACTTGAAAGGTTTCGTGATATGGTTGATCCTGAAATCGTCGATCAATACGAAAATGGAACAGATGAAACTGCCCCCCAATCTGCCAAGTTTGTCTCGTCTTCTGAGCTGGTTAAAGGTGCTGATCCATTAAACGGTACTGAAGTGGATAATTCTATTGATTTAACTGTCTCTCCTAGTCCATCGAAAAAGCGGAGACCTTCCTCTTCGAAAGGTTCAAAACGTAGACCAACAGCCAAAGATTTTATGTTTCAACAGAGTCCCGGGTATGTGGAAAATACTCAAATTGGTGTAATCCCTCAATACGATACTTCTGATACTTTAATTAGTCAAGCAATTCCTCAAGTTCCAAATACCTCTTTAATAGCCGAGACTACTTTGAACAACAGTCAAAACGGTTTAGAGAGTAGACAGAAGGAGATATATACGTCTAACAGCGGTTCTAATGAAAAATCAGTGATTATGGAAAATACCAACCGTATATTACCTGATCTGTCATCGCAAGCTGCCCAATCATCCCGACTGTCACAACCATCACATTCAGGACCACAACCCTTCACACAAATTGAATCACGAGCTGAACCACAAGCTGAAAGCTCTGGGCCAAATCCGTCCTTGCCTTCTCCATCACAAGCCCAATCAGACGGTTCCATGATTTCATCCCAACTATTCTTACAGTCGGTATCTGAATCACAGCTTACATATGGCTCGGACTCTTATGTTCAACGGCCCATGTCAATATCTCACTTGAAGAAAGTCCCAGATACCTTAGAAGAAGTCGAGAAAGAAAACTTGTATTTGGTTCATGGATACATTAGACTGGATATCAACGTTGACGATTTCATTGTAAAACCATTCAAAAGAACTCTTAAATTTTCCCACTTGAAATTATATTTATTTAAAGATCTGAAGAAAAGAGATGAATACGTAATTTTAGATTTCCCAACCCTGAAAGAAATCTGTCGGTTCTTGGGCCTTTATGAAGAAGAAGAATGTTTACAAAGATTAGACATTATACAAAAATCACTAAATCAATTAATTCATGCATCTCACAAATATCCGGTATTGGTGCAAAAAAAAATTATTGGCCAAAAATTTACCATGTCTTACTGGACCTGTGCTCAAACTATCAATGACCTTTTATATAGTTAGGTAGAACAGCCGTGGTTATGATCTGTTCATGAATGGTCATTAATTCATGCTCTAAAAAAGTTATAAGCCACTGGTGAATTCTACGGATGATCCCCAATTAAACTGGTTTAACGGCTGTTATCAGGTACACCAGCCCACTTGATCTAATTTTAGAAATAGATCTCGCACTAGACCATTGCAGCCTCCATGCAACCTTACAACGACGCGCCGCGTACTGCCCCATAATTATTGTAAAAAGTGAGGTGAAAACAAGCATTCACCCATCGAACAGATTTGAAACACTCACTATATAAATCAGGGGAACCCCAGAATTTTTTTTTCCACATTTATTTTTTTTCACTTTAATTATTATGTTCATCCCTGATCCAACTTTCTGTCCTGCTTCTTTATTCAAAAGAGACATTGGTAAAGATGTTACTTCCACTGCACAAGCCTTTAAATCTTGGGATACTTGTATGGCTAATAAACCATGTAAAATCATTGCAATTGTTTTAATTGTTTTAGGAGCTCTTATAGTTATGTGGGCTATATCAACAATTGTACGTTGTTTATGTATGGGATTTTCTTGCCTTGAAGCGTTATGCTGCTGCTGTTGTAGATCTGCTTCAAAAGATTATCATCAAAAACAAACAGTTCATCCTTACGAAAATCCTAATATGTATATGCCACCACAACAACCCATGTATCAACAAGGAGGCTATAATGCTAATAGACCAGTTTATGATGGTCAAACTTCTTACTATGGTAATAAGGGGGTCGAGACTCATGAACCTTCTGGTTATCAAGTAGTCGATAACTCTTCCGATCCATTCAGTGATCGTAAAAACTACAGAGGTGCTCAGTATTAAGCATTAAGATCATTCGACATCATTGAATATTTACGACTTCCGTTACGATACATTTATGTACATTAATCAAATATAACCCTTTGTCTACTCCCCAAACTCTCGACTCATTAACATATCTCTCTAGTACGTCATCCAACTTTAACTTCTTGTTTTTGTTGTAAGACTATTGAAATCCACACTGTGATTTCCCAATCCGGTCATATTCTTATCGGTCTCATTTGTTCCATTCTCAATTCGAAATGGCTGCAAAAAGTTACAAACATGACTGACTCACTCCCACAGACCTATCGTAGAAGCCCTAACCAATCAAGAACAGAATATTCTCCCATCACAGGGCCTATAATCCATACTAATCTGGAATCTAGAACCAAGTTTGAACCACAGACTTTGATTCTTTGTCTAGATGGGACGGAAAACGAATTCGGCCCTTCCCCATTTTCCAATTCCCTAAGATTCTTCAGCTTCCTTGACAAAGAGAAGGCCAATCAGATATGCTACTATCAGCCTGGTGTGGGGGTTGATTTTAATACTTCTGTTGTAAGAGGAAGCGTATTGGACGCCAGTGCTAGGAAATTCGACCGAGAATTTGATTCTATTTTTGCATTCAGCTTTCCATTGCACGTAAAAGCAGCTTATACTTTCATAATGAGATTCTATAGAGAGGGGGATAGAATATGTTTGGTTGGATACAGTAGAGGAAGTTTTGCCGCTAGAGTATTGGTGGGAATGTTGGAAAGTATTGGTCTTTTGAATCCAGGACTTGAAGATATGGTCAGTACTGCCTGGAATATTTATTCGGATTGGGAAAATGCTGGACAGCCAGAGTTTCTCGAAGCTTATCCAGGTACTTTAATTCATGAATTCAGAAAGACTTTCTGTAGATCAAATATCAAAATACATTTTTTGGGGTTATTTGATACGGTGAATTCTGTTGGATTAATCAGAGATAGAATGTTCCCTTTTACAAGCAGAAGTCAAATTGTCGATCATGTTAGACATGCAGTTAGTTTGGATGAACGTAGAACACGATTCAAGCAGGTTTTATTTCAACCATTCTCTTATCAACCGGGATTCTTATCTGGGTATTATGAAGATGATTGTGAAGAATCGGTTGAAGAATTGTCAACAGGAAGAGCTTTTGATTCTCTTTTAGATTCAATCAAGAGGTTCATTGATCCAAGATTCAAAAGGAATATGGAGGATTGTACTTGCAAAGACATCGAAGAAGTAGTTTTTCCTGGTAATCATGGAGATGTGGGGGGTGGTTGGAATGATAGTCTTACTGGTCATTATCTCTCAAATATTCCTTTAAGATGGATGTTAGCCGAAGCCATTGATCAGGGTATCCAATTCAATTCTGGATCAATTAATGAATTCAACCAGAAGCATCCAGTTATACCAAGTCTTCTTTCATATAATCATGACATGTTGGGGGTGAAAAGGAAATCACCAGATCCATTAGACTATCATGAAGTCCCCGAGAATCCAATCAAGGCTAACAATGGATCAGGGAATGGCAACCTAATAACAGCATTGTTTTGGTGGTTGATTGAATTATTGCCATTTGGGACTAAAGTAGAAGATAAGAATGGTCAATGGAGAAATTCTTATATACCGAATCTTGGTAGACCAAGAAAATTACCATCCAACATCAATTATCATTGGAGTGTATTTTATAGATTACATTTCGTTGAAGACTATTATCCAACCAACTTACCAACAGATTTAGGCATTAAATTCTTACAACTGTTGAAAAATTTCAAAAATAAGTTTAATCAAACAGAATTGCAACATTTCGTTAATGAAGTTGATGTTGATAAATTCAAAACAGATAAGAGTTACAAATTTTGGGATCAGATCCCTGATGAATTAGAAGAAATTATTGATAGAGACCCAAGTATTTAGTATCCTCTAATGCATTATAATATATTTACTATTTAAAAGGGTGTTAGTTTAAAAATATTTTTATTTTTTCTGATCTTTCTGAATATTAAAACTTGAATTATCAAAACAGGATATCAAGCAAATGTATAAATAGGTAAACAAGAAATTAAATCTATCGATGCTTAAATTTCGTCTTTCTTTGTGTTTTTTTTCTATATCAGAAAAGTTAATTGCTTAACCAACAATCAAGGTTTCATCATCACTAAAGTCATATTCTGGAATTTCCAAATTCAAAGGAGCTGGACCCTTTCTGATTCTACCAGATATATCATAATGAGAACCGTGACATGGACAGAACCATCCACCAAAATCACCAGATTCACCAATTGGGACACAACCTAAATGGGTACAAATACCCAACATAATTAACCATTCAGGTTTCTTAACACGATCAGAGTCACTTTGAGGATCTCTTAAACCACTGATTTCAATTTGATTAGCTTCATCAATTTCATCAGCAGTTCTATGTCTGATGAAAACTGGTTTACCTTGCCATTTAACAATAACATTTTTACCTTCTGGAATAGCTCCTAATTTGACTTCAACTTTAGCCATAGCCAAAACGTCAGCAGAGGCAGCCATAGAATGTAAGAAAGATTCGACAGTTGATTTAGCACCAGCTGCCGAAAGTAAACCCATAGACCCAACCATGAAATAAGAGAAATTTCTATTGGTATTTTCGGATCTGTTATTCAAATAATTTGAAAAATCTGGTTGATCATAAGATGATAACATCTTAGTAGAAGATGATAAACTTCTGACGGAATTCTTAACAGATAATCCGGCTCTTAAACTTCTAGATAACATTTTGGGGTAAGTTGAGAAGAATTGAAAACTTTCGATTTCTTTTATTCACGATTGAAAAATTGAGAAAAATTGTTTTTTCATTTCCTCTCATTGGTCCTTTTCGATTAGAGAAATTGTTAGAAGGTTTTTGTCGTGCGTGAGGCAACTGATCACAGAACTGGGCTATTAACGAGCTGAGATTTGGCTAATATGCATACCAATTTACCGTTATCTCTACTTTTACACATTTTATATACCTTATGTATTTCTGTCATCATATATTTTACCCTCTATACCTTACCTACCTATTTTATTCCAAACCCACTTGAACCACCAATGGCCATATTTAATTTACTAAAAAGCTTTTCTTTTGTAGAATACTGATAAATTTCCAATTCATTGAAACAGGTATGAGCCGTTGGAAGTCTATTACTATCTGAGCCTGCTCTTTTAATTGTGAAATTTAAATTTTGAATCCCAGTAGCAGGAATTCTATCACTACCACTCACGAACGACAAAAAATTCTTTTGTTCTTTATAACTTAGACTATTCAAATATTCCCAGAACCAATGGGTTATTTCTGATTCTTCCGGGGTGTTCCATCCTACATATTTTGTAATTGATCTTAAAACATCAATATCCAACTTTCCTTCTTCACTACCACAGAGAAGTAATTGAATTTCTTCAGGTGAAAACAATGTTAATGCATTTCCATTAGTTACAATATTAAATCCTTTCATGAAAGATTCGATTTGATCACTAATTGCATCTATCAAATGAAATCTAGCATATTTCTCGATATAGAAGTCTCGATTGCTAAGTTTGACTTTCATACTTTTCCCCTTTGGAATCAATTCCCTATTTATTACTTTACCAAATGGATCAGTTAATGATATTTCAAAGGTGAGATCCAACATATCCAACTCTTGGGCATTTAAACTTTTCAATTTGAACAAATTTTTCGATAGTTCAGGATATAATTGTTGAAAATCACTAAATCCAAGTGGTATATTCATTAATGTTTTGTAGAATGCAATAGGGAAATTTAAATCGAGAATGGTTGAATTATAAACGGCTAACCCTAAAACGGCCCCGAAAAGGTAGTAGTTATCTAAGCCATTAATTGGAATTAAATTAAACCAATGATAATTAGAATCTTCGATATTAACCATCATCCCTGTTTCAGGATTTAATATCGCTTTCGTTAACAATAAGAACCACTCTTTCCTAAGTCCTCCAGCATCAACCCCTGCTTCACCAATAAACTGTACTTTCAAACTTTTCTTCAAATTCTGAGGATTTGTAAGGATGCAATTTAACGAATCTTGCATAACATGCGATCTTCTTACTCTTACACGGAAATAGACGTCTAACGGGACTCGTTTATCTAAAGAGTTGATGAACGCTTCTTCAGCTTTTCTTTCCATGATTCTTTTTGCTTCATACTCTAATAAGGAAATCTTGTTTCCCAAGGTGATTAAAAAAGGAAATTTACTAAAAAAAAAGGTGGCAGACGCCGAATAAGAGTTCTGATTCCCGTTGATATAATCAATTACAGTCAGAATTTCGGGAGTTTCTCCAACCTTTTGATCTTTGAACTTTTGATTACTAATCCAGGAATCAAAATCCATCCTGATATTAACGTAATCAACTAATGAATTATAAAAAATTGAAACTTGTAAATCATCAGCTCTAATATTGAAGGCTTCTGTAAAGAACTGTAAAACTAAGGATGAGGTTTTCAAATGCCAATCATTGCCGTATTGAAAGATTCTTATTTTAGCATTTTTATCCTTTGACTTTTTGGATTTATTTCTTCCAAGATTAATACTACCCAAAGGTAAAGAAGTCGGGGATACTAGATTCATTCTTTCGATCTCTTCTTTGAAAGAGGAATTCTCTAAATATTCTTGATCAATATTAGTAATATTGTTGTTTTTCACCAGAGTTCTCCTTCTAAATTCTGGATTATTAGCAACATAGAAGTACTTTTTCAAGTGAAATGTAATATAAACATTGATAAGATCTATTTTAGACACAAATTGACTTGGAGAATATTTTGAAAACCAACTCGTAACATAATTTTTCACCATGATTGATTGAATATTAGACATGATTCCCAAAATCCGCTTTATTATATCATAGCATAAAGCTTTAACTTCCTGAACATCAATCATTTTACTTGGCTTTTCAGGTTTTGATTCATAATGAGTCAAAGCATGAGATAAAAAAGGAATTTCAAAAAGGATCAATAAAAAACAATAACATCTAGCATCATCACCAAAACTTGTAGGAATCCGTTTTAATAAATCGAGACTACCTTGTAAGGCGGAAAATAAAGGCCGTTTAGTAGGTAGTTTTGTCAATGATTCAAAGGTTGCTTTGATATCATTATAATTAATGTTTGATGTGGAGTAGTGAATTTTCGAGCTTGATTTCCGGATCTTAAAAGACCAATTAATAACATGGTAACTCGAAAATGCTTTATACAAGTAACTGGATAAGGGATCAAATATTTCATGCAATGATTTAGATGTATTTTGCAGTGCTTCCACAAGACAAGAATCAATTATTTTCCCCACATATTTGGACGATACTAAATGAATTTGGGACGAGCCAGTTGATCCATCAATACCATAGTAGCTTCGGAAATCTTGTAATATATTGGTGGTACTACACACTGAACATTTGAATTTATGTGAGTCTTGAGGGTACGAAACAACAGTACCACAACAAACACAGTTCATTACGTTAAATTCATCATCTTGCTTTTTTTGAGTTTCAATTGCTGGCTTTGTGGGCTTTGGGGATGTGATTTTAAGTAGATCAAATAGCCTCCATTGGGAAGTCGATTGAGGAATTTCAGGACTCGATGCTACTTCGGCTGTCGATATTCGAGGGGGAGGGTTGATGTCTAACCCCTGTCTAGAGCTCATCTTCAACAATAAACTTGATCAATTATGCAAAAGTTAAAGTGGAAGACTCAAACAAGTACAGCCGAGTCTCAGTGGTTTGTGCTTGCAACCAAAATACTGAGTCTGGAGTGAAAAATAGCCTTCGCACATACTAGATAGATATACAAGAGATGGTTTTTTTAGTATCGGAGACAAGGCCTCCCAATACTACCAACCATTGTGTCCATGCTAAGATATATAGAGAGTATGAACCATGTCTAGTAATAAATAAGCACAATCGGCTTGAATTCCATCGAATCGTGGACACTCATCTATCGTACATTGATTCATTATTCTTAGATGAACCAGTAATTGCACTTGATAAATTCAAACATAGAAACTTGTCGACTGATTGTTTGATTCTTCTAACCGAATCGTTTCAATTATTTATTGTTTGGTATGATTTCAATAAGTCCCAATTTTGCGTCCTTACTACCATCACTTTTAATGCTTTTAATCAGCAATTACCAGATATTATCCCACAAATCCTGGTGGATCCGGCAGCATCTCCCCATTTTTTTACTGTGTACCTTTTTGAAGGGTTCATTCAAGTGTTTTATATAAATCATCAATGGGATCTCGAGCCTACTATCCATTCATCTTCCCGGTCAAAGAGACGTCTTGATTCTCCTGAGTTGTTGGATCAATTTACCATATCGATTGGTGGGGTTGTGGTTGAGGATATCAAGATTCTTCAAAACTCAAGAGATCTGGCCATTGCCGTTTTATATAGAGATTGCAACTATACTTACTCCTTGCGTACCTATACTATAAATTTACTGGATAAGAAGGCCCGAATATTACACCAATATGAAGAATTTGACGAGGCTCCGACTACTATTATTAATGTCCCAGTAGGTGGTGTTGTGGTGTTTACAGATAATCATCTTTTCTATTTCCCTGATATTCGAGTAAAACATCTAGATTTATCTGATGAGAATACGGATCCAAATATCTCTTGTAATTCCAAGATGGTCACCAAGAGATTGCCAACTGTCACTGATAGTTTTGCAGCATTTGCATGCTTCACAATAATTGATGAAAAAAGAATTTTATTAGTAAATAACAAGGGAGATTCTTACATTTTGTTTTTTGATACCTTTTCAGCTTCTAGCTCTTCATTGCATGTTGAAGCTATTTCATTTATCAAATTAGGGTTGACTACTATCCCTTTGTCAGTGCATCATATAAATGAAAATTGTTTTTATGTATCTTCCAGACTTTCCCAATCAATTCTTTTCAAGATTATGCCCACCGAGCCGTTTATTGATGTTTGTCAATTCGTTCCTTCAAGTCCTCCAATTTTGGACTTACAAGTTCAGACGAAACAACGGTTGATTGATATATTTGCTTGTCAGGGAGGTTATGAAAGTGGCGAGTTCAGGAAAATTACTGCTGCCACATACAAAATAACATTTGCTAAATCGTTTCTGGCCAAGCTCCCCTTCAATCGGATATCCGAATACACAAACATGGATAATGGAGTAGTCATACATTTATCAAATTTAGAACTGACCACAAATCAGTTTTTTAATTTGGATAATGAATTATATTACAAGCATTTAGAGACGAGCGAATCAAATGCCTTGGCAATGAAGAAAGACGCTCAAGGATCTCTTGTAATATATGGTGATAAGATCCTGCTGTGTGATTCCACGTTTGAAATGAATGTCGTCAGATGTAAAGCATTGAATGCCTCCCAATTCGTGGTCGTAGATGATAACAATACCTTACATATATTTTCACCCTCTTTGGTTCAAAAGGTAAAGATTGAATCGAAATCAGAAGTATCTGATATTGATGTGATCCAGGTGACACCAGAAGAGTTCTTGATCCTTGTTGGATTTTGGGATGGATCTCTCAATTTATATATGATTTCAGATACGGATCATGAATTGATATATCAACATTCCATCAGAAATAACAGCGTATCAATAACATCATGTGGATTGCTTCATAATACGCAGAACTCGGTCTGGATTTTATTTCTAACATCCAACAACGATTTCATTCAACAATATATCGACTTCAGAACAAGCAAATATGATGAATCAAAGACTAAATCCAGGTATATGGAAGGTTCTCCATTCAAAATCTGTAAAAATAGTAACCATGCTGTAATATTCAACGAAGATCAGATTCTTGGATTGTATGAGGATAAGGTAACGAACTTTATTCAATTATTCGACCTTAGTTTCAGATCCCAAGACTATAAAATCACCGATTTAACTTTCATAGGAAAGGACTGTCTTGCTATTGCTACAAATGTGAATGCAGTGTTGATATATAAAGTTGTGCCTTTTTCATCCACCGATGATACCCTCTTTTCTAAAGATTTCAATATCAAGTCATTACCCATACCTGGAACCAAAAATTCGATATTGATTTCCTCTAAACATGCTTTCAATGAAGTTTTGAATGAGTATACCCGAGTATCTTCTTTGGCGTTGATAGACCGAACTAGTATGTCTTCTATATTTAAATTTGAATTTCCGTCCTCTGAACAGGTGGAAATCTCAGATATTTGCCTTGTACCAAGCGATGAACTGTTCACTGGCTCCTTGTTGGGACATAGAGTTATCGCCATATGTAATACAAGTAGTATGAATGAGTCATTGAAGATGTTTGATGTGCAACATGATCGGATTATTTACAAGAATAATATTAGATTGAAAGGTTTAGACAACTCAGACGTTGTACTTCATTCTATAAAACTTTTGGATCCCACGGGACATCATTATTTGATATCAGGGACGGTAAATTTTATTGCAGAAGCTGTTAATCATGAAGAGTTCAAGGTTTCGCCACATTGTATCAGTAAGTCACCAATTTTTACCATTTCAACATGTAAAATTGATCAAACTTTGGTGTTTGGAGATGTGATGAAAGGATTGGTGGCAATACAACTTGTTAATGACGGATTCGATAATTTCAAACTTAACAAACAGTCAATTAAAAGATATGATGAAACAACTATCATCACTGGTACTACGGTCATCCAATCAAAAGATGGAACTAAAATAATCGTCGCTGTAGATGCTTTTGGGAATATATTAGGACTCACTCCAAACGAGACTTTGGATGATGACGGATCTGCATTCACAGAACACATCTCTTATTGTATGGGAGACGTTTTCAATTCGATAATACCCTTTCCTGAGATAACAAGCACAAGTGATTTCCATTCAATATTGGATACACCTGATACTACAAATGATTATTTGAAACATAAAGTGATAATGGGGACATACAACGGGGCAATATATACACTAAGTGAAATTATAGATGAAAAACTTGATATAGATCACATTCTTAGTAAGTGCAATGAGGAACTAATCAAGTATAAAAGAACTTTATGGGATCTCGACTCAACCAATAAGACCGAAAAAGTTAGTATATGGAATAATAGAAGAAACCGGAAATTACTTCAACTAGATGACCACGGCCAATTCTTGAGGAAAGAAGCCAAATCTGTGATTGATATCACTTTGATCCAGTATTGGTTGAAATGGGAAGCAATGATAAATAGTCATGACAACTCCAATGAATCAGAAGATATTTACAAACAATTGAAGGTTTGTTATAAGTACAAAACTTTGCTTCAAAGATTAGTTTCGGAAGTTTCATATGTATGATATTGTATATTGCAAAAAATTCATTTCCGGCTGTTAAGTTTGTTTGGTAAAACTCGCATGGTTGCAAATTTTGTTGAAAGTACACTATATGTAGAATAAATTTAAAACACAGTAAATATAGATACACTAATCCAACAATAACACACAGTTTCAAAACATACTGAATATGCAACACATTGCATTAAACCACGTATAACTTGTACCCAAAAAAGCACAGTGCTTAACTTTACTTAGTGATTACAGAACTTGAGCCTCAGTAAATAAAAAACCATCGCGATTTCAAGCTATTAAAATCAACTAGTTTTTCAGTATGGCTACTACTCAAGAACCATTATTCAGTAAAGGTTTTGAGGATATAGAGATGTTAGAAATCGGGGAAACATCTTCGGATGTAGAATCAATTTCCCAATCTTCTATTCCATCCGGCATGGGTAGTGAAGATTCTGAACCTGTAGTGTTGAAGGAATGGTTAGAATCGGATAAATTATTGAATTTCCATTTCAATCCAAAAGAATATAAAGCAAGTTTGGGGAAGCCGGACGAGTTTTCCAAATTGTATTATAAGTATTCGTGTTCGCTTTTCAAAATCTTAGAAAGTCTTAATGACATTGAAATAAAGGGTGTCGAGGATGAATATGGTGAACAAATTGGACTCATTTCTTCCGATAAGATTATAGGTAAAGAAGAGGCGGAAAAAAACAGAGAAGATAAAATAAACAATCACTTTCTATCATTAACTGAGCTGTTGGATGAATTTGTTTCTGGACTCCGTGATATGGAATTCGAAGATATAGATAATTATGAATGTATTTTGAGTATTGTTGATTGTCTTCAAGCCAATTTATTTTATTCCGAAATTAATTGGAAACCTGTTTTATTGACAAAATGGATTAATAGATTCGATCCAAGCCCCGAACAAGAGTTGGTTGAAGAAGTTATGATGTCGACCTCCAAGCCTTATCGTCATCCTTTATTTTGGAATAAGCTAGTTGGCAAATTGGTGATTAGAGGCTTATTAGAGCAAGCAGCTAATTCAATCAACAGTTCTGGATTTCTGGAATTGAATGATGAAGATCCAGGACTTTATGATATTATCGAGGGTTTTGTCAGTTTGTTACAAAGTTATAATAGTATGTCATTAAAAGGTCAATTTGCAGATTGGAAATGGTCATGTTGTGAATTTAGGGATCTTGGTCCGAAATTGAGACAATCGATTAAGAATCCTGAAAACATAATCCTTTTTGAACAAATTCTTAATTTGATTTATGTTTTAACTGGTTTACCTAAAACCATTGTCAATTATTGTGATAATTGGTATGAAATTTTAACTGGTTTATCATTATTTCAAATTAGAGACGATAAAAATTTGTACAAAGAATATTTTGATGTAGCAATTCAAGAAAAACCCCTGTTATCAATCGAAACAGATGACATCTTCAAAACCACAGAAAGATCATTTATTAATATACTTGAAGGAAGTTATTTACATGTTTTGACAAGAATTGATCAGGTAGACAGTGCCACTTCAGCAATAATTTCTAGATTAATGGAGCTCAAAGGATATTTAATGAGTTATTATACACTAGATGAACTGAAAACTTTTGATCAATTAATGAGGGGTAAAACTATTTCAGAATATTTATTGACCAAATTTGCATTTCAGTGTCTTAATAATCATGATTCCGTTCCTGTTGGAATTGGAATTTTATTAAATGATCATATAACGACAAGTCAACATTCTATTGATAATAATAAGAAGATAATTGAAGAATTCTTACCTAAATATCAATGTAAATCAAATGATGATTTGGAATGGAGTTTGACGATATGTGCCAAATTAGGTCTTATTACAACTGCCAGCGAACTATATCGCCTTTATGGTAATAAATCTCTCAAAGAGGGATATATTTATGAAGCTCTTAATATGCTAGTTAATTGTTATAATGTCGAAGGAGACCAAGAGACAGATCAAAAGGGTATGAAAGAAATTCATCACATCATTTGGGAATTATTATTTCAGGATAGTTTAACTAATAACAGACCAGTGAACGACGGGTTAATTAACAATATCATCAAACATGAAACCGATGAAAATTTTAAAGTTCATCCTGTCATCAGACAATGTCTTTCACCATATGCTGTGTTATTTGAATTTTTCAAATCTGTATCGGAGCCTATATCTTCCGATCTTGAACAAATTCCTGCCAAATCCAAAATATCAAGAATAATTCATTTACTTGAATTTAACCATTTACCTAAAAAATTTATACCATTAATCTTGGCCCAATTATTACCGTTTTTTATTAATCCAATTTATCAATTCCAAATTCCTGATTTAATTGTGATTATTGAAATTCTTGATAATTTCGAAGCGCAAACATCATCAGAAGATTTTAATAGTGTTAAAGAATTATATGAGTATTCAATTTCGAATATCGGAGAGGCCAGTGAAAAATACGATTGGAGAACCATTTTACAAGAGAACAAACGAGAAATTCCTTCAACTGTCGATGATTTGATTAGGAATTTAAGAAATGAAATTGTTCTTAAAACTGGTGATGTTTATATAAATGGTAACTAAATGATAATTAAAAAGAGATTGTCTTAGAGCAAAAGTAATTGTATATGTATATAAATGATCAAATAAAAGATTTTTCCATTTTCGATTATTTTTCAACTAAGAAGTGAATTATCTAAGTGTTTTTTTTAATGTTTAATCAGTTCACTAGGAGCTATTGAATTAACAAGTTACATCTTGAGTAGCTCTAGAGTTTAATAATAAGGCAACAATTAAACCATATAAACCTAAGACTTCAGCGAAAATCAAAATTAAAATCATACCCACGAATAATCTTGGTTGTTGAGCAGTACCTCTAACCCCAGCATCACCAACAATACCAATAGCAAAACCAGCAGCCAAACCTGATAAACCTACAGATAAACCAGCTCCTAATTGAATGAAACCAGTATATAATGCTTGTTTTTGACTCAAGGAATCAGAGACTAAAACTGAAACAACTAAACCATAAATGGCAATAATACCGGCCATAATAACTGGAACAATGTTTTTAACTAATAAATCTGGTCTCAAGACACAAGTAGCACAAATACCAACACCAGATTTAGCAGTACCATAAGAGGCACCGAAACAAGTGAAGACAATGGCGGCAGCACATCCAATGGAACCAAAGAATGGAGCATAAACTGGGCTATAAATGTTAGTAAATTACCGATAACGATAACAGCCAAAGCTAATCAAATATTGCGGACATCAATCAAACATGTCGTCAATTTTAGTTATATTGGACTTATCACGACTTAATAACCAAGAAAGACACTTGAATTGTTTTGAGAATGACGGCGGTGGTTGCCGACGTCGAGTCGTCCACCGTCGACACGTCAATCCCATCAAGTCAATCAGACGGATGACCAATTAAATTGGGCAAATGAAGTAATCAATTATATAAAACATACCATAAATCAGACATTATTAAAAATTAATTAATTACTAGATAAAGTTAAGTAACCCACGTAATGTGACAAGTTGAATAAAAGATTATCTCGCTCAATTTGAAAAAGGGATAGTGGAAGAAAATGATATTCGGTAAACGCCTTTGTACAGGCCCGCGGTCTCGAAACAACTCACGAGGGGGCTATCGCTTCAGTAAAATTCATCCTTCAAATCGGTTTATTTCGCGATGAGATTGGAAGTGAAAAATTTCCATTACTATTACGGTGAGCTCTTGCAAGGAACCAAAAGAATTATAAAAAAAAATGTCTGCCCCAAACCCAAAAGCTTTCCCATTAGCTGATACTGCTTTAACTCAACAAATCTTAGATGTTGCTCAACAAGCTCAAAATGTTAGACAATTGAAAAAGGGTGCTAATGAAGCTACCAAAACTTTAAATAGAGGTATTTCCGAATTTATTATCATGGCTGCTGATACTGAACCTATTGAAATTTTATTACATTTGCCTTTATTATGTGAAGATAAAAACGTTCCTTACGTTTTTGTTCCTTCCAAGACTGCATTAGGTAGAGCTTGTGGTGTCTCAAGACCAGTTATTGCTGCCTCTGTTACTACCAACGATGCTTCTGCCATTAAGAATCAAATCTATTCTATCAAGGATAAGATTGAAACTTTATTAATCTAGTGTATATTAGAATTTACGTCCCCGGTAGTTTCACGTCTCTTGTTATCAAACTTTCATTCGATAATCCGAAAACTCTGTTTTTACAACTCTTTTTCAACTCATCGCCTACTCTACAACACCTTATCTCATCTCATCTCATCTCATCTCGATCTGCGAATTTTCAACCATGGAGCCTATACGAAATACCCAGACATTGACAAAGTTCCTTAGGTCAAAAGATGAATCGATAGACGATATTATTGTCGCTGCCAATAAGGTTCTTTCCAATCAATTTGATTTCCAGCTTCCCAATTCTGAAATATTCATCTTTCAATTATTATGTGATAGAATCAATGATAATGCCAAATTCAAGTCTTGGAAATTTAATAAAGATATCTGGAGTTTATTACTTACCACGTGGAAGATCATGTCAGATACAGATGTCATGGCCCGAGAGAGGGCTCTCAAAAGAATCAAATTCATCGAATGTTTGACCATAATTTTCGATCAATTTTACGAGATTCAAGATATGCAATTTTATCATCAATTATTGGATACTACCAATGCAATAATAAATCTGACAGACCTAATTACAAATGAGTCTGCATGTATTGCATTTCTTTCTGCATTCTTGAATATATATCAAACAGACATAAACGACGACTTATTGGCCAATTGGACTACTACTGCTGCCAAGTTATATAATTCATGTCAAATTGATATCGAGTATACCCTTACAAAAAAATCAGTGCTTAAATTTTTCCAAAATCTGTTGGTTAAAATATTGAACACCATTCAAAACTTGGATGATGATTTGAATTCATGTAAATTGATTTTGACTAAGATCATTGAACAAAATATATTTTCTAAAGATGCAATGAACAATTTGCTAGAAAATGTCAAACAGTTCCTTAAACAGAAGGCCCCAACTACCTCAATTTACTTGCTTTTTACGATTATTATTGAAAAGATCGGGAATAAAAATGTGAGTCTTTGTGAAGATATATACATTGCAATTACCCAGACTCCAGAATATAATACACTATCTGAAGGGCTCATTGAGATCTTATCCACTTGCAATAAGCCGTTATCCACTTCATTTTTCCAGTCGATTTTCAATCTGATAATGGAGTCTGATGTAATTAGTTGGAAACTTATCGGTTATATAATCAAATTAGATGTAACGTTGGCTATGGAAAAGGCCACATCCATTATTGACAGATTGAATCAAGAGAATGATCAATTATGCTTAGAGTTCGTACCTCATCTTGTTCATGCGTTTGTAAGGGCAAGAGATCTCTACGAATTCTGTACCGAGTTTTGGATTAAAAATATCTCTACTAAGAAATGGTGGGGTTTACAACCAGTTATCGATTGTGTATCCCAGTATGTAGATGAAATGTCTGGGGCTCAATTGGGTAAACTTGTACTTTATTTGTTTGACAACAGACCTGCTTCTTTTCCCGTTTATCTGGCCGTCGTCAAGGGATTAGTCCATTGTTCACCTGATAAACTTGCGGCCATTAAAGAGTCAGTATGGAGTAAACCCGACTTCCTCGAGCAATCAGGTGATTGGTCCACTAAATTTTATTTACTCATAAGTTATCCAGAGGAACATTCCAAAATCCTCTCAAGAACAGAGTCAGATCACGATTTGTACTATTATTTAACAATCTTCAGATTGTCGGAGTTAACAGCTGAAAATCACATCGATGATAGAATTTCCTTGGAGTTTGTATCTTTCCTTAATAGTCAAGACAATGAAGTGCTCAAGATAGTACTTCAAAGATGGTGTGTCATTGTTGCAAATTTCTTCCCTTCAGACCAAATATCACAAATCATCAAATTGTGTTTAGATAGGCTTCCAGTATCATTTTGGAAAAACTTCCTAGGTCAGAGAGCTCAAGTATTTTTTGAGCAACTTAAAATCGTCAGTGAATTTTCCAAACAACTTTTAGAAAAAGATGATGAATATCTATCTCTAGTTTCTATGATTCCGCCCCAATGCTTGGAAAGAAATGTCAAGGTAAAATTAATAGATAAATTGTCTTCTGCCAGTAAATATCCCCAGGCTTTGAAGCATTTATTAACACTTCCTAGTTTCAAATCGTCCATTGAGACCAATCTTAAAGATTTGGTTAAACTACTTCGTGGTGGACCAGAGTTCTACGAAGTATTTCAAGTAGTATGGACCCACCATTTGAAGCAAGCTAAATCTGATGACAAGTTCACTGAAAACGCTTTCCACAAGTTATCTAAGGATTTAAAGAAGACCCCAAAGGAACACACCCCTAATTTAACAGCTATCGGTTTGATCATTCAATCTACTGATATAAGCTTTTTAACAGCAAAACAGTCGGAAATGTTCGAAGATCTTAAAGCCAAATTCATACAAGCTTTATTATCTCTAACAGAGAAATCTTGCAAGAAGGGGTCACCTGCTGAAGAGATAAGGTCTAATCTTGTATTGATCGATAATGTTGTTTCCTCTTATGACTTGGTTACTCCTAAATTACTAATGATTATTGGAAATTATGTCAATGCCTCGAAAGATAGCGAATTGAACCGTTTGCTATTCAAATTATTTTGTAAGTTTCAAGGTTTCAACAGTTATAAGCATATCCTTGCATTGTATGTGGTATTGTATACCGAAGAAGATCAAAGTATCAGTCAATATTTATCTATTTACCTACAAAGAGTTTCACCAGAACCAAAGTACGATGAGTTGGTTCTTTTTGTTTATGAGTCAATGATAAATGAGATAACGTCTTCAAATTGTGGAATTTTTTTAAATATTTGTAACTGTATTTCCAACACGTTCACAAAGGAAAACAATTCTGACATGAAGTTGGGAATCATGATATCAATTGTTTTCAATAAGTTTTCAATTATAACCGAGAAGGAGTTGAAATCAATTGATTCTTTCCTCATAAATGTGAAATCTATGTTGACGGATAAACCAGGATGTTTTTCTCAATACGCCGTTGAACAAACTTTAGCCCTTCTTACAAGAATACCATACGTTATCAACAATAAGCTGTATTCAGCGGCACAAGGGACTTATGTGTTGGCTACTCAAGTTGCAGCACATATCCTCCTTTTCCACCGGTTTAGATTGACCTCACGTCACCATGTTATAATTTCACTTTTTACTGCATTTTTAAAGCCGTTGACTTTGAAAGCTTGCCTTAATGATTCTCCAATATGTTCCAAAGCGTTTGCTAGATTATTGAATAATCTTTGTGAGCCACAAAATTCCAAAAATCTTGTACAAAATCAATTAACAACTGCATCTAGTATCATTAAGAAACAATTGAGAAATTACCTACCAATATTACTTGTAAACTATATTAATCTTTCATTAACCAAGAACTTTTCTAGAGAAAATAATGATGAACTCATCCTAGGGATCTTCACAATATTTGACGTGTTATCTCAACGAGAATTAGTGTCCACTAGCAACTTATTAGATTCACAAGGGACTATTCTTTACAAAAATTTGTATAACGACTACAAAGATCATGGCAAGTGGAAAGAATAAACTCATATTTTACATGAAAAAAACATAGACTATATATTTAAATAAATCTATTTGAATCATTATAGAACAATTTCCCCATATTTTTTCGAAGATTAGTGCCAAATAGCATCATTATTTCCCAAACCTTTTCTTCAAATTGAGCTTGTTTCCGTTGTTCTTCATCAGAAGAATGCATTGAATGTGTAGTATATTCATATCTCAATATGTCTTTTCGGGTAATTATACCTGCTAAAAGGCCATCTTGATCAACAAGTAAATATCTGGGTCCTAACTTAGCAAATACTTCCATGATATATTCTAGCGTTGTGGAAGAGCTCACAGTCATCGGACATTCGTTGACCACAGGAGAAAAATCAAGTTGACTATTATCATGGTTGTCTTTCAAGAAATTGCATTTCGTATCGTCATTTAGGCCAGGACTTTTATCCATTATATATCTAAGATCCAGGACTGATACGTAACCATAGATCTTTGGATTGAGTTCAGATTCAACAAGAGGAATACCCCTAAAACTGTGTTGAGACAAAATCTTTTTAAGAACATTCAACTTGATGGGCGTATCTCCTTTTACAGGAATAGCAACGGTAGCAATTGACATGGCGCTTGTTACATCAGAATTGAATGTAAATTCCTCTTTTGGATCTATTAACGGTAATCCATTAAATTTAATCATTTGATCGGCTATACCACCCTTGCCCCATCTATCATTGATCAGTTTTGTAACTGCTACTACAATCATAGTTGGTATAATAAATCTTAAAGCTCCAGTTAATTCAAACATGATTACAACTACCGTGACTGTAAGATTTGTTATTCCACTTAAAGCAGCGGCAGCTCCGAGGAACGCATAGGTTCCAGGAATGATGCATTTTTCTGTCGAACAAGTGGAGAATAAACTTGAATCTTTTTTAGTCTCATAGATATGTTCCATGATTACTCCTAAAGCTCTACCGAAAGTTGCACCCGCCGCCATAGAAGGCACGAAAATACCAGCAGGTATTTTACATCCATAAGTAACGATAGTGAGAGCCATTCTTATAACAGTAGCGAATAACAAGGAAACCACTAAATTAGTCTTTTTAGAATCAGTTGAACAGATCAGATGACTGAATCCTTCATTACATTCATGAAACAAAATTTCCATAGACTCCGTCATGTCAAGTCTCAAGAACTCATTGAAGTAACATACCATTCCTGTTAGTAAAGTAAGTAAGAAAACTTCCCTTACGGCGAAATTACTCAAATATCGCTTTCTAAACAGGACTACTCTAATATTAATTTTAGACACAATGATCCCATAGACACCACCAAATACACCAAGAATAAGGAAAACGGGAATTTCAAAATAGTGCCATATTGTATCATACAGCACTTCAAACATAACCAATTGACCTGTTCTGAAAGGATTGACCCATGATAATGTTCCCACGCCAATTAAAGCACAAAAATAAGACTTCATTATGGTCGATAGTTGGAAAACACTAGATATTTCCTCCATTGCGAATAACACACCACCCATTGGTGAACCAAATGCCACAGCAACACCTGTAGCAGAAGTTGCCGTCAAAAACTCCCTCGCCTTACTGGCACTTTTCTTATATCTGGTGAATAACTTAGCTACAGAATTACCAACACATACAGCATAATGAACACTGGGACCTTCTTTACCAACACTCAAACCCGACCCAATAGCCAAGGGTAAACATATACTTTTTATTATCAAAGTTGACCAACCAAGAAATCCCTTCATTGCAAAGCCCGAGACAATTGATTTTATTTCAGAAATTCCAGATCCAGCAGCCGATGGGGAATAGGATTTTACCAATAAAGCAGCAGACATTGAAAAACATACACATATAAAAAGATAAACAAAGTAATTGACAACTTCATAATCTGTCCAGGGATGCCAAGTGTCACATTTACCTTCTTCCTGACCCCAACAACAGAAAGATTCACTTAAATAAAGTCCAGTAGAACAATGTCCAAATCTTAAACTGGCAAGCCAGGCCGTAATTATATTCAAACATGCTGCGATAAGACCAATTAAGATCCCCATTGATGCTAAAACCAACCAATTTTGGGCAAAGGAAAGTATCCTGTCTCTGAATGATTTGAATGCCTTTGAATTTTGACTTTTCATCAATACATTTCGGTGATTCAAAAGTTCATCTTCTACCCAATCGATGGTGACAAAATCGTCAAATCGTTTGACCTCACTTACGGACTCTTGGTGGAGCCATTGTCCGGTAGTCTTATCTCTTAGTATAAGTTCATGGTCCATTGGAGATTTAATTTCGCATCGCATTTCTGGATCAAGACATAAGTGTGGCTGGTTGGTCGTTCTCCGGAGGTAGGGTGTGGGACCTCCTGATTTAGGTTATCAAAGGCTTAGGTTTCGTTACAATAGGGAATTCTTCATTAAGCAATATTAATTCTAGGGCATATATATATTTATCTAGTTGTATAACTGTCAATGTTCTTGTAATGAAACAAATTTCGCAGCCATTTTCACTGTCTCTATTTATTAGTTTGTATTTCACATACTTTTAAAATATTGTCTTTGAAATCCGTCATTAATTGATCGAAATTTTCTAGGTCTGTATCTTCGAAAGAATGGTCATTGTAACTGGTTACAATATTTAAGCCACCTCTAATCGTTGAAACTACACCGATCATTAAATCAGCAGTAACGGGGCTTGTATCCTGGGAAAAAATCAAATTGTCAATAGCCCAACCATTGTCAAAGTCGGTAGTTCTTATTAGTCCCAAATTTGATAATTTGGAAGTTTCAGCTTTATTACCACCCAAATATTTCGTGAAAAGTTCTTCATTGTTACTATGAGGATTATATGCATCTTTGAAAGGTTTGGATAAATTTAAAAGTCTATCATTGGTTACTACTTTAAGGAGATTACCATTGACTTCTCTAACGTAATCCCAGGTAAATTCTTCAAGTGGAGGGAAATTTTGGGTCAATCCCAAATGAGGCAGATTCCCCATGTTTCTATAATCACTAGCATAATCGAAAAAATGTTTATAGTAATCTGGGGATTTGTCTTTACTGAAATATTTTCTTAAGGCGATGGCCACTCTATTGGCAGTGTAATAATTCTTGAATACCGGCTTGAAACTTAATAGATGGACAAATTGAAGAAGTGAAGTTAACGTGACCTTCTCTAATTTACATCTTGCCAAGATCAATTTCAACTCTTCAGCTGAGAAGTGAGTAAGTTTAAACGAAAAACTGTAATCCTTAGAATTTGGGAATCTTCCGGGGAATTTCTTTAAACCAGGTGGAGTAATTTTATCAAACGATTGGGGATCATTGTGAGAATAATCAAGGTCCCAGTCCGGGAGATAATCATCAATTGGGGGTGGTAAAGAATGCAATAATAAGGATTTATCAGATTTATAATCGAATAAAACATATTCGTGGACGTCTTTGATTTCCAGCGTGTCACCATCCAACCCACTCAATTTTTCTAGTAATACTTCATGGAAATAATTTGCAACAATTCCGTCAAACAATGTATGATCAAATACCACCGAGAGGGTATGTGAGTCAAGTAAAATTAATTTGAACAAGGGCTTCTTAACGTAAAGTTCAAACACAAATTCATTCAACCATTTCATACAATTTTCGGTCAATTGTTTGTTTTCAATGAATTCTGACAGTTTATGTGTCATATCAATGAAAACGTCTCCGAATTTGATCTCATCAAGTGGAGTTATTATATATTCGGCATCTTTTTTAAATACATTACAGGCAAGAATATGGTAATCCAATAAAAGTTGTCTGGTAGCTTTCGCTAATAATTTCGGGGTTATTGGTTTGGAATAAAATCCTGCGAGTTGGAAAGTCTTGTAGAATACGGTGGCAGTCCTACACCTAAAGAAGTTTTCGTATAGACTCAAAGGTCTTTCAAGAATCAAGTCTTGAGTCATAGTGAGAAGAAGCTTTTTCTGATAAGCTTGAACGAACGGCAAGCTGCAGACAATGTGCAGGACACAAAAGATGATTCAATTATCATTACTAGAAACAATAGACGAACTCTTGTGAACTTAGTAATAGGTTACTCTATTAATCAGAGATTCGAACATCAGAAGTATGTTTTAATTTGGTGGTGACAAGAAATGGATCCCAATATCTAAGTAGAAATATAAAGATTGCAAATAAGCATCCCGGGTTTCATCAAAAGGATGTAACCCATAATATTGGACAATACCACCAAGAATTTCAATAGCAGATCCATCAAGCTCTCCTATAGTAGAGGGAAGGAAAGGAGGATTGGGTTTATTAATGACTGTCCATTGAATTGGAGCCGATGCCAAAGCTGGAATGTGACGATTGAAGTGCCGGCTTTCCGATAAATTACTCAAGGAAATGAATTTATCATTCAATTCATTGAATTGATGTTGGACTTTTCTGAATGCTTTCTTAAGGTTTTCGTGTTCTACTCTGAGACTGAGATGTTCGTGCCTAATGGAACTTTGATGGTATTTTAATTGCCTATTTTCAAGCTCAACCGTATCAGTTAAGGTTTGTGGTGAACCATATCTACTTAAGTCAGAACGATTAGTTAGTGGATCACATAATTTTTCAAAGGCACTAAGGTAAATTCCAGCTCTTTCTCCCTCAGCAAATGGAAGTCCTTTCAATGTTGTTTCAAGTGTCTTTACCATACTTACACGATCTGCTTTAGTAACTGGGGATGGAATAGGAATATCGTAATGTTTGTACAAATGTTTGATTTGATTTATTGTGAAATCCTCAACCCTAGAGGGTCCTTTGCCTCTTGAAAGAAGTTGAGGTGCCCAACCATTATTGTTAACCGGCAACATTAAACGTCTATCAGTATAAGCTCTATTATGCAATCGACAGGTAAGTCTTTGAATAGCATAAAGCTGCTCGTAATCAATATGAAGACATAATAGATATCTTGAATGAGGACGTTGAATACGGGACGCTTCTTCATCACTTATAAAGAACTTGAGTCTCTTTCTAACTGTATCAGGATGAGATTCAAAAAAATGGCTAAATGTAATATACCTTTGATTTGGTGGAGGTAAATAATTTCCCAACGCTTCTGAATAAATAATTGGCCGACCTAACATGAATGCTTGTACGTTCATGATATGACTGTACCCCATATCTGAAGGTCTATGATAAGCATTGGTAGCACCAATCAAATCTTTGTAAGGAAGTATATGAGGAGAACCAAATCGAACTGACCCCCTAGATAGTGAATTGGAATTCCCGGGTTCATCTACTTGATTCTGATCCATGTTATAATGTTTGTGTCTTGTCTAGGTACACAGAATTTTTCGCAGCCATTATGCACGATCGGACCAACTGCAGGTCCGGACAGTCTAAGCGATTTGAATGGTCTGAGCGTAGAGATTAGTTGTTTTTGTGGTAGAGGGACAGACAAGAAAAAATATATACAGTAGTAGAATTGACTCAATAGATATATATCAATGTTCCGATAGTGATACCGTTGAGTTATTTATAATTAATATAATTGGTACAATAGTATAGATCATGTATATAGCGATATGTATAATTAAGCTTCGATGAATTGATCTGGTGTATGCACCGATTTAAATAACAATGCCGGCTAAGTACAGCAACCCCAAAAAAATGCACATAAAATAAGAAAAATAAATTATACTCTTTTGATCAGGGTGGATACTTATGGTTAAGGGCTATACTTCTTTACGGGGGCACATAATGCAGTTGGACCCGCAAGGGGCAGCCACTAAAAGTATCATTTTGATTCGATTATGTACAAACAATTTTTTTTATGATACATATAATTAGCTAAATATGGCATGTATATCAAAAATAAGAGGTACACAGAAAGAATGCGGTAAGGGGAAAAACGAGTTAAGAGTTGTAAGCGAAGACTCAGCAATAGTGGGTCAAAGACATATGTTCGGGGACATAGCCAGGTGTTTCAAATAGCCCTGATTATGACGATGACAAGCATCCCAAAGGAGAAAGAGTAACGTGTATAGAGTAATGTATATAGGGTAGTATATGGAGGAAAAGAATATAAGTGGGAAAGTCACTATACAATGTAGCCCGCAATTCCGTTTGGTCTGTAGTGATGTCAGAAGATTGCAGCAACTAATATGTAGGTGAGAACCTGCATAAACCGTTTATTGGAGAGACAAAATATTTTTTCAGCGACTGTTTAAACACACGCATCCGATAATTTTATGGCAAATATTTTGATTGCTACGCGGCGGGACAAATTTATGCATCATTTTGTGCATATATCGGCTGAATCAATGCTACAAAAGCAAGGTTACTGATGACGAAGCAGGCAAAATTACCATGACATTCTTTGGGATTCGATAGTAATTTTTCCAAATAGTTCCTAACTCTAATGCTGATCTCATTCAAAGTGCGGAAGCCCGAGATTGGTTTGCATAGTGCTTATGTAATTCGTACCAGACCAATTGAGTTTGTCTTGCTTTTTCTTCTCTCACAAACCTGCGACCCACTTTTCATTTTTATACCCTCAAAAATATCCAACTTCAAATTACAGGAGTTTTTTTTAATTAGTTGACAAGACTGAACTATTTTCCATAGTTTTCCTAAACCCAGTTAATATTATTGCTGGATAACATTATAACCATTCAAACCCTTCCTTCTGATTATTCCATCATCATATTTATCACCCGGTCTAGGGTTCTTATTGTCGAGGGTTGTACTACCAAGAGTGAAATAGTTTTCTGATCTAAGTAGTCTCCAGTATTACTCACTACCTGATCGAATATGCCAGGTAATAATCAATTGAATTCAGATTCGGGTTCTTCAAATATCCCAAAATCAAATCCAAATCCTCCCCTAAATCCCGGTCATCAACCGCTGCCAATATCGAGCAATATTGGTAATTTGTTATCCCAAACTCAGTCCGGCCATTCAGTTACAAGTGATCGACTGACAGCACCTTCCGCTGGTATTAGTGGTGAAAATAACGAACAAAATGTTGATGTAACTCCTACCAATAGCAATTTCGATAACCTGCCAGATGCCACCACCCTGGGAACTTCCCAAAGTTTAATACCAACTAGACCCGACTTAAAAACTAGAAAAATCGACGAAATATCTCAAGAACAGAGCTATAATGATACTAATGATTCAGATGGTTTAGGTGGTGATGATGATAATGATAATGATGATATAGAAAATGATGAGAACAACTCCTCCACCAGAAAGTATTTTTGCTCGACTTGTAACAAAGGATTTTCTCGTAAGCATAACATGGTCTCCCATGAATTGATTCATTCTCAAATAAAACCCCATGTGTGTTCTGTTTGTAGTCTGAATTTTAGAAGAATCCACGATTTAAAGCGTCATGAAAAGTTACACACTGGAGAGAAACCCTTCAAATGTCAATTTTGTCCGAAAAGTTTTGCCCGACCTGATTCTTTGAGTCGTCATCAAAATTCTCAAAGTGCCTGTTCCGGTCTAATGAAATCGTTAAAACTTGAAAATGACTCGGGCGTCAATGATTATAATAGCATGGATGCTTATGGAGGTCAATCACAAAATAATGTCTATGACCCCCCAAAAACTCATCAAAGTGGCTCAAATACGAACTCCATCTCTAACCACAATATCGGTAATCCAAATCCAAATCCAAATCCAAACTCAAACCATAATTTAAACTCGAATCAAAACTCAAATCCATATTCAAATCCATATCCAAATTCACGTCCAAGCAATCCTAGTTACTACAATGGTGTATTAGCAAGTGCTTCCGGTCCAATGAATGCTAGTATTAACAGCAATGGCTCGCTTAGTCAATATCAGACCAATTCGAGAACTGAACTACCTCCAATAAGTAGTTTGGCATCCAGTTATCCTTATGATTTGAAAAGACCTTCGCCTATGGCTGATCGTCCTAGAATTCAATCCTCTGATTTTTTTAGGCCATCGTATTCTGCAAAACCAGCTTATCGTCCTGATCAGTATAGTGAGACAACAATAAGAGATGATGGTCATGGAAAGTATACTACTACCACTACCATTACTACGACGCATCATGATAGCCAAGATTATCGTCAGGATCAGCCAAACTATCAAAATCGCCAAGATACTAGTTCAGACCCTCGCTCGGATCATCGTTCGGATCATCGTTCTGATCATCGTTCAGATTCTCGTCATGTTGATCATATGAGAGCAGTGAATGCATATCATGAAGAGCAACGTCAACAAGAATCACAAAGGCAGTACGAACAAGATAGGCAAAGGCAGTACGAACAAGATAGGCAAAGGCAGTACGAACAAGAATCACAAAGGCAGTACGAGCAAGATAGGCAAAGGCAGTACGAACAAAATAGGCGAGAAAATCAGTACAGACAAGAGTCCCGCCTGCAAGACTCATATAAAAAATATCCTAAGCAACCATCCGCATTCCAAGGGCAACAGAGACAAGAATTACAAAACCAAGGTTCAGGTAATTCAAACGATTACAATAAAGTTAAGAAACCTACTGGATCTTCGGTTCCAGATTCGGTGAGTCTGGATGGTAAGAGCTCAAGATTAAAAAGTAGCATTGTTAAACAGGACGGGCTAGCTTCAACGCCGGTATCACCAAATCCTCTGAGAAAGTTAGGTAATAGTAAGGAAGGTTCCTTATTGTTGTCTCATCCGCCATCGAGAGACAACGAACTCAGTGGTGGAGTTACTGGTGCTTCCTCCAACGAATTATCAGATGATCCAAGTCCTTACGCCAGGAATCCAGATAATGGACGGGATATTTATCCAAACTTCAACCAAGGTAATGGGCCAATCAATAGAGAAGCACCAAAAGCTGATTTGAATATTGCAAGTCAATATCCTGAAGCTCATAATAACCAGAGGAATTTTCAAGGTGATAAAGGATTGTATTATAATCAATTAAGAGACCCTTCCTTGTATCAATACCCCAATGAAGAATATATAAGCCTTTCAAGGTATCAAGATCTAGTGGCTTACACTCAATCGCTCGAAGAGAATATGAATAGGATTAACAATAGAATTCAATTATTAGAAGATGAAAATGCAGATCATAAAATCGAAAGAGAACGAGCTAAGCAGGTAAATGTTCCTAGACACAAGAAAAAACGTCATAGAAAACTGAAGGATTACAAATCAAGTGAACCATCGGCGAAACTTCAAAAGACAGAAGCTGCAGAATCGTAATGAAATCATGATAACTATTACATAGATTGATAATGGTTATCATTGATTTTTTTACAATGATACAAATACCATCAAATACCGTTCAGCCACTCTTCGTTTATTGTTCTTTCATTTCCCAAATATGTATCAAGTAGTTTCTAAATGTACTATAATTTATAACCAAATATCAGTTCTCCTGCGTAATATAGATCAGTCATTAAAGTTATTATATAGGTGTGCGCACGATTTAAATGCAATGATAAGCAAAAATCGTAAGGGGCAAAAATATTTATTACCTCTATAATTTACTAAATTACATTTATTATCTACTTTATTATTTGACACAATTAACAATAAATTGGTAGATCATCATCTATAATTTTGACAAGTAATAAGCAAGAAAGTATTGATTACCCGAAATTTCCTGTGATTTTCCCTAATTTATTAAGCAGATCATTTACTCCACAAAGTGCTTATCATGATTAAAAGTGCAGACGAAGATTGGTCAATTATTTCATCATCTTCCGACATAGATGAAGAAAGGTCAACTACAAGCAGCTTAGAAGATGAACAAACTCCATTGGTCGGTGATGGTTTACCTGAAACAAGTGATGCCAATACTTCTACTGAATCTGATTCAGGGGTAAGAAATAATGAATCCAGTGTTCAAACTCTTAAATTACCACAAACAATTAATTCTTTGAACTCAAACGAATCAACTCCTCTGACCTCCAGAAGAGTTAGTGACTCGGAAAATTTGGAATCCTTGGGAATTAGTAGTCATGACGATGGCGCTTCTCAAAGACCAGTTCAAAGAATCATTAATTTTTATGAAAACTTAACAGCAAATACTTATCGGTTACATGAATCAATTAAACAACAAAGCGACAGACTCTATCAACAATGTACTAAATTAGGTGGTCAAAATACTGAATACGCTTTGACCCAAGTTGAGCCTGAGTTAGATGATCAAGTTAAACCAATTTCTGATGACCCAGTTGATACCCAAACTAAAGAAATTGACGAATCCACTTTAGAAGTTGGTGTTAGATTGAAAGATGCTCCCAATCGTGAAACATCGAAGTATAATTCAACTGTCAATTTTATTGAATCAAATTCAGAATATATGTTATATACCATTTTATTAATGGCTGGGTTTGTCTATTCCTCAGTTAAGTTTTATCAGTTCTTAACATACAAGGAGCCTGATACAATGTTTGATACTTTAAAGACTCTGCTTGATTCATTTATATATGAACAACCACCAACTGGAGTTTATGGTATTTTGAAGTTTAACAAACAAAAGAAGTTGAAACTCATCAAATATTGGCACCTTATTGGGGGGCCGCAGAAATTCCATGCTACAACCACAACTTTGAGCGCAATCACTATGTCAGCTCGGAATAGATTTGATTATCATGCGGCTAATTTTAGTAATTCCTTCAAATCTGGTTTCAACAAGAATTGGTCGAGAATTGAATATGCTTGTACTAAAGAAAATTTGGTCAAGTTCTGGAGTAGAAGCCTGAAGTTGTCAGCCGATATTGTTTATCAGGCAAGCTGTATTCTGAAGTTCTCTTGGGATGTAACGAAAGACTTTGTACAAGGATTGGATATCCCAAATAAAGTTGAAGCAGCTAGTCGGTTTACTGATCATTATTCAAATGAGTTTGGTAAGTTTATAAAACTGACATTCAATCAGAAAAATGCTGCCTCTTGGGTCGAGAAACATAGACCTAGTTTTAAGTGGCCCGATTTTAAATTTGGATCACAACATATACGGAATACGTTTGAAGAATGGTTTAATGGAGCAGCTGATCAAGCTCAGGATCTTATTCTTTTTACGACATAGGGTTTGGGATTTTATATAGGGATTGATTTAATTTTTTTATGTGTTTAGTTATGGTTACAGGTTGATAATGTTTAGGATAGTAAAATTTCCTGGATTGGTTTCGGATAAACTGGTTGCATACGCCAGGGTATATTTTGTGTAATGTTCTTTTATCAATAAATATAATTTTAAGTGTTCGCATTTAAAACTGGACGACGTGAAAAAAAGTTTCTTATACTTTAATAAAAATGGGTATGTAACAACTGTGGTAGATAATATAATTCGATGAAGCAGAATTTATTAACAATTAGGTATTCCAAAATTCTTCAGATTCATCTCTGAAAGATGGCCGTTAATCTCACAATTGATTGATGGTAATCAAATGCCAGAATTTGACAATTTATATTTGGATATGAATTCTATTTTACATACTTGTACTCATTCAAATGATGATAGTCTTCATAGAATGACCGAGGACCAAATGTATGCCGCTATATTTTCATATATTGAACATCTATTTGAAATTATCAAACCGAAGCAAACATTTTATATGGCTATTGACGGTGTAGCCCCAAGAGCTAAAATGAATCAACAAAGAGCCAGAAGATTTAGAACTGCTTATGAAGCAGAAGAAAATTTAAATAAGGCCATAAATCAAGGGTTAGAAATTCCAAAACAGGATCCTTTTGACTCCAATTCCATTACTCCTGGAACTGAATTTATGGCTAAATTGACCGATAATTTGAAGTATTTCATTCATAAGAAAATTAGTCAGGATTCAAATTGGGGGAATATTAAAATCATTTTAAGTGGTCATGAAGTTCCTGGTGAAGGTGAACATAAAATAATGGAGTTTATCAGAAGTATGAAGAGTCAATCTAATTATAATCCTGATACTAGACATTGTGTCTATGGTCTAGATGCCGATTTGATTATGTTGGGTTTGGTTGCTCATGACCCTCATTTCGCTTTATTGAGAGAAGAGGTTACTTTTGGTCCTAGATCCAAGAGTAAATCAAATGAATTAAACGACCAAAAGTTTTATCTTTTACATATTTCATTATTAAGAGAATATCTCGCCTTAGAATTTGAAAGTTTAGATAATCAATTAAGTTTCGATTACAACTTTGAAAAGATTTTAGACGATTTCATTTTAATTATGTATGTGATCGGTAATGATTTCTTACCTAATTTACCAGATTTATTTATAAATAAAGGTGCATTCCCATTGTTGATTGAGACCTTCAAACAGAGTTTGCTTGAAATGGATGGTTACTTGAATGAAAGCGGTGTTATTAATTTGAGAAGATTAAGGGTTTGGTTGAAACATTTATCGAATTTTGAATTAGAAAACTTTGAAAAGGAGGAAGTTGATATTGACTGGTTTAATAAAAAGTTAGAAGATATTTCTATTTCAGGTGAAAAGAAGAGAGAAAAGGTTGGCAAACAACTTATATCAAAAGATGAAAAGAAGATCATTGGATTTATCAAACCATGGTTTATGGAATTACTTAATAAGTCTATAAAAGAAATGCTCGAATTAGTATCTCAAGATAAATTGAAATCTTTGAAGTTGAATTACCCTTCAGAATTCATCGTGAAAAACTTTGATTATTTGAAAAAATTGGCTGAAGAATTAGGTTTGTTGATTGTTCACTCGAGATCTGAAGATACATATTCTTTAAAAATCGATGTAGATGGTATTAATCCAAATGAATCGGAAGAAGAGCACGAAGAGAGAGTCAACGAGTCTAAGAAGGTATTTAAGAAATACCAATCCGCCAACTTATTAGAAAATGACGAATTTGTAGCTGATTCCAAAGAAGTTTATTCCAAGAAATTCACGGATTGGAAGGATGATTATTATAAGGAAAAGTTAGGATTTTCAATTCATGATAAAGAACCGATGGTTGATATCACTAAACATTTCATTGAAGGTTTACAATGGGTTTTATTCTATTATTATAGGGGAGTTCAATCTTGGGATTGGTATTATAGGTATCATTATTCTCCAAGAATTTCCGACCTTATTGTCGGAATTGATGATTACTTGGAGAAAAATGAATCTATAAAATTTGAGATGGCACAACCTTTCAAGCCTTTTGAGCAATTAATGGCTGTGTTGCCAGCTAGATCAAAGAGTTTAATGCCTGCAGTTTATAGACCTTTAATGACTGATCCTAATTCTCCAATTATCGATTTTTACCCACATGAAGTTGATATCGATTTGAACGGTAAGACAGCAAGCTGGGAAGCTGTGGTCTTGTTGAGTTTTGTTGATGAAAAGAGGTTAGTTAAGACTTTAGAACCTTTTGAAGCTAAATTATCAGCTACTGAAAGCAAAAGAAATAGTTTTGGTACTGATATTCAGTTCATTTTTAACCCTCAACACGATCATATATATCCAACTCCTTTGCCAGGGTTTTTTGAAGATATTGAACATGACAGGTGTTATGAACAGAAATTTGTACTTCCAAAAGTAGAAGGCGTTCCGAAGATCGGTTTATATGAAGGGGCTAAAAAAGGTAAAGAGGTTTTGGCAGGCTTTCCTACATTGTTAACTTTGCCATTTGATTTCAAGTTGATCCTTAATGAAACCAAAGTATTCCAACAAGCGAGTAGATCGGAATCATTGGTTTTAAAAATGGGTAAAGTTTGGGATGATTATTCAACTAAACAGTTTGCTGATAAGTTCTTAGGTGAATTGGCTTATAGTAGATGGCCAAATTTGCGTGAATGTAGGATTGTTGAGATTAATGACGGTGAAACTGTTCATAAAATGGTCGAAGATACTTTAACTGGCGCTGTTAAGAAAATTTCCCACGCAATTGATCCAAATGATGTAAAATTATATAGATCTACAATTTCTGACTTGAACTACCAGTATTTGAAGACCAAAGCTGTACAGCTTTCGACCTCCACTTTTGTTAAAGTCCAAGCGGTTAATGGATTGATACGTGACAAAAGGGGAGCATTAGTAAAGACATTTAGTAATAGTCAGGATATCTATCCAATTGAATTGATTGTAGAAGAGATTGCTAATAAGGATGAAAGATATATCCCAAGACCACCATTACCAACAGATGAAGAATACCCATTGAATTCTCAGGTAATTTTCTTGGGTGCCTTTGGGTACGGATCTCCGAGTTTAGTGGTTGGATATTCTGCTGATAATTCAAAATTAAGTATTAAAGTTCACAAGATTGCAACTGAAGATGAGATTCTGATTGGTGCTGAGAGAAAACAAATTGAAAAACGGGAAATCAAGTATTATCCAAGTTTTGAAGTTGGTAAATCCTTGGGTATCAGTGGTTTGTTTTTGGGAAGATTAACAAGTGGATACATGATTGAAGATGATGTTAATAAACAAAAACGTAGAGTTAACATTGGATTAGAATTGAAGTTTGAAGCTAAAAGGTTAAAGGTCTTGGGATACACTGAAAAATCTGGAAATTATTGGACATTTAGTCCTTGGGCTGTAGAGCTTATCAAAGCTTACAAGACAAAATTCAGCAAAATCTTCGGCAAGTTAAGCAAGCTCAGTTCAAGAGACGTTCCCAAAGCAAGCGCTTTAGGAATTTCTGGTGATGAACTTACTGACTTGGTCAAATGGTTGAAGGAGGTTAAATCCTCTTTAATCACGGTTAGTTTAGAAGCCCAATCATTTACTAAATTCAGTTTTGCTGCTGTTGAAAAGCATTTGATTGAAGCCATTAATCAAGGAAGATTCAATAAATTTAGTAATAAGGATATTAAGGGAGTTCCAAAAGAAGCCATCTTGAAGCCAAGTGAATCCTATCAATTATTGAGTACTCAACATTTTGAACTTGGTGATAGAGTCGTTTATGTCCAAGATTTTGGTAAAGTTCCATTTTTATCTAAGGGTACGGTTGCGTCAATTAATCCTATTGGACCAAAAGTGGAGTTGGGTATTATATTCGATACTCCACTTTTGAATGGTACTAATATGAATGGTAAATTGATGACAAATAGAGGTATGATCGTTGAATCATCATTTGTCTTGAATTTATCTCACAAGCAAATGATTTATCATTCCAATGCTTCAAAGACCAAACCAGTTGTCGATCAAGATAAATTGAAGGAAAAATTGAAGAAGAAAGCCAACCAAATGAACGAGACTAAACAAATCAATAACACTCAATCTAAAGAGATTTTGAATTTGATCCAATCAAAAGTAAAACCAGCTGATATAAAAGATGACGGAGATTCCAACACACAAGCTATCAAACGAATTTATGGTCAAATTTACAATAATATCATGAACGGCGGTCAACCAATGCCAATGCCAATGCCAATGCCAGTACCAGGTCAAAATCCAGTACCATCAAACGGTATGGCACCTGGCCCAATGCCAGGCCAAGCACCGGGTACAATTCCAGTAGTTCCAGGTGTTCCAATTCCTCCTCATTTGCTTAACCAACCTCAAGCACAAGGTGAATCAAGTAATGGTTCAAGAGGTGGAAGAGGTCGTGGAAGAGGTGGCCCAAGAGGTGGCTACAGAGGTGATTCTAATGGTAGAGGTAGAGGCAGAGGAAATGGTAGAGGTAGAGGCAGAGGTAGAGGTAAGGCAACAGAAGAACAAGTATAATATTATTTAAACTATTTACAATATACGTTATACGACTACGGTTTTATTTACAAGTTTTATTTTTTTTCCTCTAGATTAGCATCTTTTGATTTTCTTGCAATGGGCTCCGGTGATCGATTATGTTTTTCAGGTAAATTAACAAGACCAAGATTTTCCCACTTTGCTTCATCCATTAACTGATTATCCATACGACATCTCAAATAATCTTTTGCAAGAACTCTACAATTTGGAGAGTTTTGATTACCGGTATATTTCAAACACAGTAAATATTTATTCATTTGGTCGGTACATTCGCCAAAATGATCAAGAGGGAAAGAACCTCTTTCTGGAGGAGTTGGACTCCAAGACCTAAAATTCCCACCTGGTGCACCACTAGCCATGTCTGTCGATGGGTCCATTTTTTTCGCAATAAATAGAGCCGGCGTGCCAGACCCATTCGTTACACCAAAGCGAGTCAATAGACATGGGATGTTCCACAGGGCGAAGAACGGGCTCGGACTTACCTACTTTCCCCAAGTAGAGATACTTTATTTTCGATCTCATACATATACTTCTCTTTTGATTGGGTGATGACGAGTACTTAAGATATCCAATAACATATGTGTATGACTTTAGCGCCAATGGGTTGAATACAGCTACATAGTCAATTATGAAGTCAACATTAGGAGATCGGCTGGCCCTGGATACTTTGGAAGCAGTTCAGTTCCTAGCACCATTTGGGTGGAATATAAACAACTATATAGACGTAAAAAGCTCCAATTTGATCAGAGAAATATAAGACTGGTTGAATTTTATCTACAACTGGGATCATTTGAAGGAATAGAACATGAAGCAGAACACAAATTGACAAGTCTTCAGCTTTCAGTTCAATTACCTGACCACTCAAGGCCATTAAACAAGTTACTCTTGAAAGTGTAAAAAAGAATCTAAACAGAGGTTTTTGAATGGAACCAAAATCTTTAGGGCTATGTCAAGGGAACTCTATAAGGGCATCAATTGACTGTACAATCAACAAGGCAGAAAAACTTCAACCCACAACCTGTTGCGTGGATCTTTCATTATAAACCAATCTATTGAACATGTCGGAGATACGATAGATATATTGCAATTGAGGAGCCCCAGGAACAATTGAGGGGAGTTGTTAAATAAATGGCGCGAAACGGAATATACCATGAGACTTAACCCATCAATAATCAAAGAGTAGTGGTTATAAGCAAAGAGTAGTGTTTGTTGATTGCCCCCTTGCATCTCTTCAAACGCAAGCAGTAGAATGCACCGATGGCAAAAAAAAGTTGAGATAGTTCTTTGATGAAAATTACCAATTAATGATTCTAGGATTCCTTGACGTGTCCCTGCGCCGCCCGACTACCCCTCATATCAGGTAACAGTTCCCGCACTTTGTTCCCCATTATGCAAGAAATAGTTAAATTGAGTATTACCGAGATTTTCTTCCGAGATAATAAGTATCGGTTGCTTTTAAACAAGTCCGATTTCGTAAAATAATAAACTCCGGAATTATTTAACGTTTGTATGACCTTTCATTAACGATCTCAATAAAACTCTATTATATATCGTGGACTCAGTTACCGGAAGTCATCTCGCATCACCAGTTCCGCGCGTGATTTCCCATCAAAAACCTGGAGAAATGATTCATCAGTCACAAGAGGAAACATTCGGCTGAAAGGGACTTGTGAATTAGGTTTATTCACGGCTTTTAGCTGATGATTTTCACGATCTCTTCACCGTTGAAACGAATGTTACGAATTAATTGCATTATATGTTATCGGATAACTATCATAACTATGTACTTTCTCTATTGTGTCATCCCATGAATTATATACCTGTGTAGACTTTCGTATGGGGTAATATGTGAGACCATTTTTTTTTACGATTTCTATTGGCCCTCAGGAAAATTAAAAAAGAAAACGACGAGACATAACAGCGATCGAGAGAAATTTCATAAATATAAATATAAACTGGGATTCCAATAATTTTTTTTTCACTCGAGTGCTAAGTGTGGAATTATATTTATTTAATTAAGTTTGTTTTGAATAAATGTATTAGAAAGTATTTGGCTATCTATTCGTTACACATATTTACACGTCTACTTCACGTCCTTATTTTATAGATTATGTCCGAAAATAAAGCTAAAGAAATTTTCGATCAATTTGCTTCGGTAAATCCTGATACCAAGGAAAAATATTTATCATTACCTCAGTTTACAACAATTTTATCACCATTTCCTTCTGATGTTCCAAAACAATCATTTTCAATATTATACCTTATAGCTGATAGTGAGCAAAAAGGTTATGTTACTGAACAAGATTTCATTAAGTTTACTTCGACATTGAATGAAGTTGATGGGGAATTCAAATTGATTTATAAATTACTTTCAAATGGAACCACCTCAATCGATTATAATCAATGCTTATCAATGTTAAATAAGTTAAATACTGCCATTGACCCATCGTATCAACAAAAAAGATTCAAGGTAAATTGGTCATATTTCACAAGATTTTTCGAACCTTCAGGTAAAATTACCTATAAAGATTTCATTACTTTAATCAACAATTTACCATTGACTAAATTAATTGGATCTTTTGAGTTAATGGTTAAAAACGGTACAATTACTTCTCAGGAGTTGACTTCATTAATAAATCAAAATTTGGATCATAAATTATCGTCGAACTTGAAACATAATTTATCTAATTTACCAGAGTTTTTCAAAAAAGATCAATTCACGTTTGCTGATGTTTTGTTTGTTTATAATTGTTTTAGTAAGGTTGATTTAATTAATGAGGTTATTGCAAACACTCCTGCTAATAACTCCAAGGAGAAGGATGATATTTTAATCAACAAGAACGATTTATACGTTCATTTAAAGGACCCTTTATTGAAATCTTCCAATTTCAAGCCTGTGTCTATCAATGAATTGGATTTATTGTTTTATTTAATTAACAAACAAGAGGAAACTGTTTCGAGAAGAGATTTAATCAATTTCTTGAATCCAAACTACGCCAACAACATCAACACTTTATATTCAATCTTTGAACATCCTGCTGCCGTGCCTTTGCAAAACGATAACTTTTCATTATGGCCAATTTTTGATTCTTTATATTCGTTCTTTTTGGGCTCAATTGCTGGATGTATTGGTGCAACTGTCGTTTACCCAATTGATTTGGTTAAAACAAGAATGCAAGCTCAGAAACATAAAGCTTTGTATGATAATTCTATTGATTGTTTCAAGAAGATTGTTAAAAATGAAGGTTTTAAAGGTTTATATTCTGGTTTAGCTGCTCAATTAGTTGGTGTTGCCCCAGAAAAGGCCATCAAGTTAACTGTTAATGATTTAGTTAGAGGTATTGGTACCAACGAGAATGGTAAAATCACTATGCCTTGGGAAATTTTGGCTGGTTCATCTGCTGGTGCTTGTCAAGTTATATTTACCAATCCTTTAGAAATTGTTAAGATTCGTTTACAAATGCAGGGTGGTCAAAAAAATAAAATGTTGAAACCCGGTGAAATTCCTCATAAACAATTAGGTGCCGGGCAAATCATTAAGCAATTGGGTATTAAAGGTTTATATAAAGGTGCTTCCGCTTGTCTTTTAAGAGATGTTCCTTTCTCAGCTATATATTTTCCAACTTATGCTAATATTAAAAAGTATGTATTCAATTTCGATCCTGAAGATGTCAACAAAAAACACAATTTAAATACACTTGAATTATTGGTCAGTGGTGCATTAGCTGGTGCCCCAGCTGCTTTTTTTACAACCCCAGCTGATGTTATAAAGACTAGATTACAAATGGAAAGAAAGTCGACTGAAATCAAATATAATGGTATCGCTCATGCATTTGGTTCAATTTTGAAAGAAGAAGGCTTTTCTGCATTCTTTAAAGGTTCTTTGGCAAGGGTTTTCAGATCATCCCCTCAATTTGGTTTTACTTTAGCTTCTTACGAGCTTTTACAGAAATTATTCCCATTAAACCCTCCAAACACTAAATCCTCTAACTTCAAGACTATTACTGGATATCCAGGAGTTTATAATTTATCTAATGATCAGGTTTACAATAATCAAACGGGTAGACTTATACATATTAATCAGGGTACCTTGTTAAAATCGAATGGATTAATCAATGACACCAATGAAGATTTCAACAATGATTTGGTCAAATTACCTACCGATTATGTTTATAAATCTCAGGATGCTATAAAGATCTTGTTAGATATCGATTATAAATTTGGTAATTTCAATTATCAAAGTTACTTGAACTTCATTGGAAAATAAATACAATTCAATTCTCATAGATCTACGTACGATTTAAAATAAATATGTCTCTTATTAACCCAACCTTATATATATTCCTTACCTAATTAAATTCTATAAATGTGAAACGAATGTGCATTTTCTGGATTCCTTGTGCAAATTAGTAAATGATTATCGTCAAATTTTGTTATGCCATTAATTCTTTGATTTGAAAGTGATGCCGTGATATTTTTATCTGGATTTAATACGATCTTTGTCGAATGCAGATTATTTAGATTCAAAACAAATAAACTATCATTTGACTGATTTAGTATAACATTGTTTTTCATGGTGATTAAAGAAAATTGATTAATCAAATTATCATTAAATAATTCAAATTTATTGAACACTTCGAATGATTCATCATCAATTGAAAAGGTCAAATTTTCAATTAATTTATATGATACAAGGATAATCTTAAAAAAGTTCAAAACTTTGGACACTTGAAGATTCTTGATTAAGCCGGACATTTCATATACATGTCTCTGATTTGTAATCAAATTCAAAACAATCAATTTTTTGAAACTTGTGATAAATAAATAGTCATTGATCTTTTCGATTTTATTGATTTTTTCTAGCTTAACTGATCTTTCAAATTTGAACTTAATAATGTCCTGATAGAAGTGAATATCTTTCGTCAACTCATCATATTGATATTTAATAGAATAAACCACCCCCAAATTTGTTCCCAAGATCAATGCGTCATTAGTGAAATTCGATGCTGTGATAAATGATCGTTTAGAATTTTTTAAATTGCATATTTTATAGTCAAATGCATTAGCAGTTTCATTAAACTGGACGATATTCATGCCAAATAAATGATGTAAATCCTTCTTAATTTCTCCATCTGGTAAATTATTGATAAATGTATAGATAGTATTAACCCTATCAGTTCCATAAAAAAGGCCTTGGGACTTATCAATAACTGTCAACCTGATGAAGTTTTGATATATCTGAGGATTATCAAGGTCACTTTCACTTATGAAATTATAAAATACAAGATTTTTGTGAGTTGCCATGGTCAAATATTCATAGGGTAATAGATTCAACTGATTTATCAATTCATTTAAATTGTAATTCAATGCCAACGTGTTATCATACTTCGTGACGAGGTTATCACCAACACTTCCCTTAATTAACCCACTGGCATTTAAGGTCATAAAGTCCCTTGACTGATTGGTCAATATTATAAGTGATTGACCTTGTACCGATATTTGACTCCATAATTTAAACTCTAATTCTTGAACGGGATATGATTGAACGAATTCAAGACTTTTGAGTCTTTCAAATTCAACAAGAGTTGAATCAGGCTTACATAATCCCAACCGTATTCCATTAAAAGATTTATCTTTATACATTAATTTATATTTGTGATTTTGATGTTTAATGGGGGGTCTCTTTATTGTATGTTGTCGTTTAACATTTGTTTCACGCCTTCGTTGTTGTTGGATTTGACTGTTATGGTATGCTTGGGACGTTGGCCCGTTTGATATTTTGAAGTATTTTTTCTTTTCGTTATCAAAGTAATAGCCTGGTATGTTCATGGGTTTACTGCGAGAATGAATATTTATTATATCTTTGTAGTGAGTGCAAAATGTCTCTAGTAAATGGTGCATATATACAAATCTGCAAGTGTACACATGGGTTTGTGTATGACGTATATATATATATATATGTTTACACGCTATATATCGTAATCCATTTCATATTCATTGACTTCAGCCGTATTTCGGGCTTTTTGTTCATTTCTCTTTTGCATAACTGATTTTTCAAATCCATTAGATCTATCAATCCCATCCCACAATATCCCCGCTTTGATACTAAAACGATTGGGGACACTGATTCCCTTGTTATACGATAATTTATCAGTCTGAAGCTTGAGTCTCAAGGGATCTTCAACATCCGTTTTGGCTCGTAATTTTTCATTATAGTCTTTATCTTGTCTACTGATGGTGAATGTGTTTGGTGGGGGGACTGTAGCTTGTTGTTCCGTCTCTCTTATAACTCGACTACCGGGTTTGGGGGTAGCTTTTACTTTATTGATATCAATGACTTTCCCTGTTAAATCCCTAAAGACTGTCTCTTGAATTGGCGGGATTTCTTCTGGTTTTACTGGAGGTACTGTCGCCGGAGCATCGATGGGACCCGTCAGATCGATTCGTTTGAATCCTTTGAATTTACTCTCTATAACAGGAATTTCAATGTTTAGGTCTCGACTTGTCTCTATCGTATCGTCATTAGCTACTACGAGACTCTTACTCTTTTTCTTTTTTGGTTTACTGGTATATTTCAGTAGATAATCAAGTTTCCCCATTAAATAATTTATTATCTCATCGCGAATATTTATTATCTATAGTACAGATCTAGACATGTTTATTCAATTGATTATGAACTTGGGCCAAAGCATCACAAAGTTCCATGAATAAAGTGAATTGAATTTTGATAGTTTCAAAGACATTTATGAAATTTCCAAACCCTTGAGTACAGTTATTTTCCAAGTTTTGTAGTATTTCCGAGAATTCTTTAATCAACTCTTCATAGTTCTTAATGATTTGTTGGTATTCTTTAATCTTTTTAATGAAAAATTCATTCAATTGTGACGATGAGGATAATTTAGTGCCCGGAATCGAAAGTTGTAAAATCAATTGTAACATTTTATTTATATCCTCTGTTAATTCATTATTCAATTCTTTACTAATTGCAAGTTGATTCGAATCAAATTTTAATGCTTGTTTGGTAGATTTAAGTTTGATGTATAAATAGTTGATATCTTTTGGTAAACTTCTTATCAAATCTTCTTGACTTTTTAAATTATTTTGCAAATTGGTAGCTATCAAATGTTGTTGATTGATATATTTATCAAATTCTTGTAATTCTCTTTTTATAGGTTCAGGAAGATCACCAATTCTTGTCATAGAGTTCAATTGGATCTGACTATTAGGATTGAAGACTGAGTTTGCGTTGCTGTTTTGATTGTTTGGGACGCCTTGGTTTCCGAAAAGTCCTCCAGATTGTGATTGAGTACCTCCTCCAAAAAGACCACCAGATTGGTTTTGATTTTGAGTACTTCCGCCAAAAAGTCCGCCGCTAGCTGGTTTATTACCGAAAAGACCGCCTCCAGTTGAAGCATTATTGGTATTATTGGTATTCCCACCAAACAATCCGCCAGATGCTGGCTTATTACCAAACAATCCCCCTGAATTACTGTTATTATTGTTGTTATTACCGCCGAATAATCCACCAGAAGTAGAAGTGTTGGTATTGTTTCCACCAAAGAGACCACCACCAGCAGTGGATGCGTTATTACTTGTGTTGTTATTGTTTCCACCAAATAATCCACTGGTGGACCCAGCGTTTGATCCGGTATTTCCACCAAACAAACCGGAATTAGCTGGCTTAGCACCAAATAATCCACCACTAGGATTGTTGTTATTGGTATTGTTCAGACCAAATAGCCCACCACCAGAAGTCCCATTGTTAGTAGGGTTATTATTATTAGCCGATCCAAAAAGTCCTCCATTTTGTCCCGGGTTAGTGGTATTATTGGTATTATTACTGGCATTATTGCCAAATAATCCTCCAGATGCCGTGTTATTATTATTATTATTATTATTATTACCAAACATTCCGCCGGTATTGGAGTTACCCAATCCTCCTGGCGCCGTATTATTATTGCTATTTCCAAATAATCCCCCCGAATTTGCTGCAGTGTTTGTATTGGATGTGTTGTTGTTGCCAAACAACCCACCAGAAGCTGATGAATTGGTATTATTCAGGCCAAACAAGCCCCCGCTCGCTGGCTTATTGCCGAACAACCCACCCGATGATGTATTAGAGGAATTGTTATTATTACCAAACAATCCACCTCCTGTGGTATTGGTATTTGTTGTAGCACCAAACATGATATTTCAAGTCTTCAACAAAATTTTCTTGCGACTCGCGAGAGGATTATGGCATTTTGCCTGGTGCAATACCAATGGATAAAGACACTATGTATCTTATAATTACTAATTTGAGTCTTTGTGGGCAACAGGGTTTTGTGGACGAAAGAGTCTTTGTGGCCAGTTGATTTAACTACGAGCTCATATTATTTTATTGAAAGTATTGATGGTTTATATTTCAATGTATTCCCTGAGTATGAGCTGGACCATATCTTGATCGGCGACCCATGAACTATATATAGTCCCCGGTAGATTGCTAGATAGTAGTTCAGAAGGAAATGAAACAAATAAAAAGCCCTGTAATAGAAAAATGCCCCGTTGCCACGGTATTATACCGAATATTTGAGGTGTAATCGACTTTTCGCAGCCGTTTCCAGCACATATTTTACGTTGAAGTCAGGAATTATCTTTCGTTATACCTATTTTTATTGTGTTTCACCGCAAACTCCAAAGCCTCCCTTCATTTAGCAGCTACTGTCCAACCAAGTCCCCCGAAATTTTATCATCAGATCCAACTGTAAAGATAATACCAATATAAACATATAACTCCAACCAAAACGCGACACGAAATATTCATGTCTTTCAAGGACCAATTTGATGAATTCTATAAAGAATATGAACAGTTGAAGCAGGAAAACCAAGCCTTAAAACGAAAACTTAATAACCAACAGAAAGATTTTGAAAGGCTATTGAATCACACCAAAAAATCATATAAACTACAGTACAAAAAACATGTGAGAAAGTACGAATTAAAAATTGAAGAACTAACATCCCGATTACTGAAAATCTTGAGAAGCGACAGTGATAAGGAAAATATCCAGGTAACGAAAGAAGCGGCATCAAGTTCTACTGATCTGAGCTCCAAGTTAGGTATTGATCAACCAAAGCTTCAACCACTTATCCCATTCCCTCCGCCCAACACCACCAAACCATGTATTAATTCAAGCCCTGTCAAACGACCGATCCAAAGTTCACCAACCAAGTCTGATTTTGAACTTCTACCCACACAATACTCCTCTGATTCGGAAGCAGCATCCCAATCGCAAAGGACAACTGAATTTGAAATACTAGGGAAATTAACCCCACTTCAACAACGGGAATGGCTCAATAATTATTATAAAGAGAAATTTACCAAAGATCCTTATTACAAGATAAATTTATTCAAAAACCCAATCACAAGGAGAGACTGGATCGTGAATGATTTCAAAAATGTCGATGTTGGCGACGAAACACCTCCATACATGTTCATAAAAGATAACACATCACAGGAAGATCGGGTAAAACAAGATTATTATATACAGAACCAAAGACAGTTAGTTTCAAAGACTTTCAATCAATGTCTCTCGGGGCAAAAAGAGTTTTATTATGATGTGTTAAACAACTTTGTTTCCAGTGGTAGATATTTTGTAGAGGATTGAAAGCATTACTCGAAAATCGGGCCGCGGGATCATAACTGGGCGATTCAATGTTGTCAATGAAATACTTTTAAAGATTTTATGTTGGGAATCGGATGACTAATTGGGTATGTGGTGATGTAATTAATGCAGTCAAATGCAAAGTTCATCGAATTTCACCAAATTTCACCAAATTTCACCAAATTCCACAAACCAGGATATGACGACGACAGTAATTGAAGGTTGCACATAAAATTAATGTGCAACAGGAGTATTTAATGTACACAACGGATTATGCCAAATAAGTTACAACGCAAATAAGAATCGATAATATTTACATCAAATTACATAGCTCCACATCAGAATGAATGCAGGATTGGGATCCAGATTCCCCTACACCTGTTCATGCAACCCAAAACCCAAAAATAAAGTTCCTCGATTTTAGAACCGATTGGGACAAAATGATCTCAAGCACAGGCAATGATATACACAGTCTCGCAATACATGGAAGGGGAGCGGTTAATCACCAGGTGAAACCCGCAAAAATCCGGATATTGCCTATACAGACCAGAACAGGAAAACAAGAAACTGGAGACATACTATATTATACATATTACAATACTAATTATATACACGTAAATACTTATCGTACAGACCATATAAAACAATTTCACTAGACTGCAGATGAAATGTTACAGTCAATGCAATGAAACCAGTACATAACCTCAAATACCCCTCGCCTAATTGTCTCATTAGCAAAGGTTGCGAAAACTAAAACGGGAGCCGAGCATATAGGGACAGTGCGGTGACACCGGAAACCATAGAGATCCATCGGCATAGTAGAGGGAACTGCGGCAGCGACAGCGGCAAAGAGAGACGCAAGGCAAATTGCCAGGCATTGTTATTTGCTAAATTTGTAGTACACGTCAGACATTACCACGCCCGACAATCTTACGGCCAAACTGATCAATTGCAATAAACCCTTGGTATCAAGAATAACCTGGATAACCTGGGTTATTTCCCGATTAAGAGTGGTAATTGAATCCAACGATTTACTACTATAATATGGACATTGTTTAAATTATCAGGATTACTGCTAACAATTTGGAATGTATCATCCAGTAACTTTAAACAATAATCTTACATAACTTGTAAAAAAATATAACAATAAAGGAAAATACTTACGCAACCGGTGTGTAGTGATTTGGCGTCTCATGGCAAATTAGTGTCAAGCCAAAATTAAGCAACATAGGAGAATGGCAGATGTTGTACGTAGTGATCGCTAATAGATAGTTTTAAGACATTGATGTCAGCCATGATTGAAATAGGAGGTTTGAAGGCTATGAATGGTATGTACGTGTATATAATTTGTTATTGATCAATTTACAATTACTTGAAGATGTCATAGGATTGATCCTGTCTAATCAGGACATTTTTGGAGATGCGGACCGAAAAAAAAAAAAGTTGGCTATAACTGCTAGTTGTCCTGCTTGTCCTGTTTGTCCCACACACTCCATCACGATTATACGAGCCCAGGAGTTTTGCACCTTTGATTTCCAAACTCAAAAATGAAAAATCAATCTGTTATATCAGGATATTCCTTAATCGATCAGAGGCGAGGCACTAACTCATGAATCAGATTTCTCTTAACCGGGATCTAATTTTTTAACTACAAAACCACTATTTACAACTATTGGTGCATTTCTATCTATCTCCTATTTTCTATACAATCCCCGTTCAACAATTGAATATTATAACCATAAAGTTTATGGATCCCCTTTTCCGGTTAAGAAGAATTTGATCCGAACTTTGTGTGATGATCAAAAAAAAGAGTGCACTTGGTTAGCGGAGGTTTCTTTATTATTTCAAATGAAAATCTAGAATTTACTGTACGCCACGAATAGCTTGAGATAAAAAAAACTCGTGTAAATGGATATAACACCCTTCCTAATTTGATCTCACTATTTATATTCTTTACTATCCAACAAAAAAAAAATCTCTAAATTATATATACTCCTATAAAAGTTGTAAATCTAATTCTTGTTCTATCCTTTTTAGTATTCATACCAGAGGTTATAAATATCGATTAGTAGACAATAATTCCAATCTTTACTTCCCGTTGTACTTTTTTTGCATCCAATGGTTAAAATCTTAGTATGAACGAACAAATTCAATTCGAGGGTTTAGATTATAATAAGACACCTCCAATGAATGGTTCAATATCATCCAATACTACTCCACACATGAGCCACAAACCCAACTGGTCAATCTCCAACATGTCATCAATTTCCAATTCAAGTTATGATAATTCAAATCATTTACGTACTAATTCTCATCAACCTCAATTATCAATCAATTCAATCACATCTGTCAGTTCAATCAATGAACCGGTTACCCCCCCTTCAAACCAAGGAAATCATAAAAGTTCAAATTCGGTAAGTTCTGATATCGACAAGGACTATCTTGTATCAGTTAACAAAGCTCCATTGTCACAATTGAAACTGGATATTTTAAAATTATCAAAAGATCAATATGGTTGCAGATTCTTGCAAAAAAAAATAGATGAAAACTTGGTGCCTAATTATTCAGTTAGATTTGCAAATTTTGAAATTATTTTCAATGAAATTTATTTGAATTTATACGAGTTGATCATCGATCCATTTGGTAATTATTTGATTCAAAAATTAATTAAATTTTGTTCCAATGAAAATCTTAATTTGATATTGGAGATTTTAAGATCAAACTTGTTTCAAATTTCAATCAATCAACATGGTACAAGAGCTCTACAAAGAATTATTGAAAATTTAACATCTGATTATCAATTGGATTTATTAATTAGTGGATTGAAACCTTTTATAATTGAATTGATCAAGGATTTGAATGGTAATCATGTGATTCAAAAGATTTTGAATAAATTCAAGCCTTTGCAATGTCAATTTATTTATGATTCAATTTTGAATGATTTAATTGCTGTTGCAACTCATAAACATGGCTGTTGTGTTTTACAAAAATGTCTCAACCATGTTACTAATAAGCAATTGGTTCAATTTGTTGATGAAATTTTAACTGATTCGAATTTCAATCGATTAATCAATGATCAATTTGGTAATTACGTGTTGCAATATCTTATTTCAATCAATAATTATAAAATTCATTATAAGTTCTATAAAAATTTGGTTTCTTATGACTTGTCCAATTATTGTAATTTGAAATTTTCTTCCAACGTCATTGAAAAGTTCATCAAGAATTGTTACAACAATGAATTCAGTAATAATTCAATCGATTTAAATTTTGTTGAATTAAAATTTGAATTAATTCATCATGTGTTAAGAAATTCAAATAATTTAAACAAATTAATCAATGATCCGTTTGGTAATTATGTCATTCAAACTTTGATTGATCATCTTGTTAATCCACAAATCGACTATAATAAAATCAGTAGTCATAAATTGTCCATGTTATTAATGAATGATAATACTTCCATTCCAAATGAACAAATCAAATTTGAAATCGTCAACATTTATTTTCAAAATTGTAAAATTATTAGTTCATTTGGGAAAAGAATCCAACTGAAAGTTACAATGCTTATTAATAATCATAATAATCATCTTTCAAATGTACCAAATTATCAATTTGCATCAAGAAGTAACCATATTACTCCTCCTCCTTTTAATCACTCTGATAATATTGATAGTAATCTTCGGGTTAATGTTAATGTTGCCAGTAATAATGTTAACGCTAATGCTAATGTCCCACCAATTATGAACAATAGTTCTCAAGTATCTCCAAGTAGCTTAAATTCAATTGCTAATAGTTCATCTTATCCTTCTGGCCCCAATGGTGTTGCTGGTGGTATTAATGGTCAGGGTTATTATAATCATTCGAGTTCAAATTCTTTGAGTTCAAGATCAAATTCTTATCCGGGAATTCATTCAAGATCAAACTCCCTCCATATGAATATTAATCCAGTAAATTCAAATCAGGTTGGTCAGAACTATGTTTTAGACAACCAATTTCAGAATAATTTTAGTAATTTGAAATTATCTAATAATAATTATTATCCAAATAATTTGAATGGTTCAAAAAATGTAACCCCCAATCCACCTTTGAATCCAAATACTGCTTATGTTTCAAATGTTCACCCTCAACAATATTATCACATGAATGCATCTGGTCAATCTCTTAATGGCTCGATGTATATCAATAATATGGGCGTTCAGTCAAATACTCCAACACCGGGCAATGGACCACAAAATTTGAATTCAAATGGTTATTTTGGCAAGACTTTGAACCTGACCACTACCACACCAACCACTAACAAGGTTGGTAATTTTAATATGAATAACATGAATCAGGCATACTTGAAGACTCCACAAATTTTTTCTAATGCCCCTACTAATGACTTTATCCATCAACAAAATCCAAACTACAGTTATTACAACTAGTTGTTTCAAATTACACTGGTGATAATAACACAGTTATTTTATTTTCTTTCTCCTTTTTAAGTCTTTTTCCCAAATATTTTTTGAATTTCACGGTCTGGTTTCCAATTATTTAACTCCATTTTAAACAAGCAAAAACAAAAAAAAACAATGCAAAAAAAAATCATCATAAAGTAAAGTTAGAAAATCCCAAAAATAAATTACCCCTTATATATAGATCAAGTGATTCTTGTAATGTTATGTGCTACTATAAATATTTAAATACTGCAAAAAATGTATACATTTCTATTTAATGGATTACTTTCTTCTTTTAACCTTATCCCAAACACTAGATGTTTTTCTTTTCCTACTGGTACTGTCATTAAATTTCCTAGAGTTACTGAACATTGACCAATCTTCCCCTCCAAAACTTTCAGTCATATCTTTACGTCTGAGTCGTTTATCCTTTTTAGTCATAGTTGATGGTAATCTAGTGAAATTTTCTTCTTCATAACTTTGAACTTCCTTCTCTCTCTTTCTTTCATTATCTGTCTTTATACCTCCTCTACCATGATTAACAATGTTAACACCAATGGATTTTTCCTCGGTTGGTAAATTACTATTCTCTCTCAAATACTCTTCCATACTTTGTAATTTCTTGCCTGGTCTGCCCTTTGGATCTTCTGCAGTTGGTGGAGCCATTGCAGATATCTTTGGAGGTTTATATGCTTCTTGGGATTCGGTAGATGTAGAAGTAGCAGAAGTGGATTTTGTGGGTTTTTTAGACGATTTCATTAACGATGATGCATCTGGTCTATATGCTAATTCATCTTCACTCTCCTCTTCGCTTGAGTCGTCACTATTATTATTTGATTGTTTATCACTTTCTTCTCCTTTATTTTCCTGATCGGCAACCATCTTATTATATACTCTGATCATCTTATCTAATTGATAATTCAATTTCTTCTCGAGTGGTTTAATACCTCTTTCTAAAGTAACTCTTTGAACAATGGTGTTTTCAATAGCCTTCTGTCTATTGTCTTCAATGTCTGCCGAGCTTCTTATTCTTTCTAGATGACCCAAAATAATCATTGCAACATTATTTATATACGATAACATCGAATCATTTTTAAGATTAAGTAACGATACGTCCTCTAATTTATTCTTACCATCTGCTAGTAACTGGTGTATGAGATCCGGTAATTCTTTATCTGCTTCTTCTTGTAGAATCTTGTCTATACTTTCATTAGTAATTTTCAAAGATGGACTTATAGCAGACAATATATCATCTATGGAATCTGACATTATAAATTATGAGCTACCAGTAATGGTTATTATCAGTATTAAATATATTTTTTCACCTCATCGCATCGCTCCATCGCATCTCCATCTCATTTTAATTTTAATTTTTTTCTCTTACATCGATACTATTAAATTTGAAATATGCCTCAAAACGAATATATCGAGCAACATATCAAGAAGCATGGAAGAAGATTGGATTATGAGGAGAGGAAAAGAAAAAAGGAAGCAAGAGAAGGTCATAGAATCTCTAAAGACGCTCAATCGTTGAAGGGTTGGAAGGCTAAACAATTTGCTAAGAAACGTTATAGTGAAAAGGTGGCTATGAAGAAGAAAATTAAAGCTCATCAAGAATCTAAAGTTAAAGGTCCTTCTACTCCTATGGAAGAATCAGGTGAAGCTTTACCAACTTATTTATTAGATCGTCAAAATGACAATACTGCTAAAGCTATTTCATCATCTATTAAGCAAAAAAGATTAGAAAAGGCTGATAAATTCAGTGTCCCATTACCAAAAGTTAAAGGTATTTCAGAGGAAGAGACTTTCAAGGTTATTAAGACTGGTAAGAAAAATAGTAAAGCATGGAAAAGAATGATAACGAAGCATACTTTTGTTGGTGAAGGATTTACTAGAAGACCAGTTAAAATGGAAAGAATTATCAGACCTTCGGCTTTGAGACAAAAGAAAGCAAATGTCACTCATCCAGAATTAGGAGTTACCGTATTCTTACCAATCTTAGGTGTTAAAAAGAATCCACAGTCTCCAATGTATACTCAATTAGGAGTTTTAACCAAAGGTACCATTATCGAAGTTAATGTCTCTGAATTAGGGTTGGTAACCGCTGGTGGTAAAGTTGTTTGGGGTAAATTCGCTCAAATCACTAACGAACCTGATAGAGATGGATGTGTTAACGCTGTTTTGTTGGTTTAAACTGAAGAGTATGGATGTAATGAATTTTTAGAACTAGTTTGATTTCATAAGGATAATTTTGGCATTTCTTAATATACATATATGGAAAATAAAATATAAATATTATTCTCTTTCACTATTACACAAAGTTGATTTTCTAATCAAGCAATTCAACATCAAACACGTCGGAACAGAATACATCTTCTTTCCCGATACTTCTAAACCCACAGTTAATAATTAATTTCCCATTCTCCCTAACCACTTCCCATTGACTATTATATAGCCTTGTACCAACAAGAAAACAAAGCCCACTTATGTTTTGCTTGTTACTTATACTGGATAAGATTGAACAGTATTTCGTAATAATATCATTAGGCAAAGTTGAGTTATCTGTTTTGTAAAGATTATCGAATCCATGAGTCCGATGCAAATTATCTTTCCTCAAGTTTATCAAGAATTCTTGTTTAATTCTTTGTAAATACTCGTAACCACTTTCAGCACTCAAGTCTACTAACTTATCATAGGTCAACAGGTAAATATTGTCTTCAACTTCTTTGAACCTAGTAGATTCAGTACCAGACGTTAAATAACAGTAACTCCACAAAGTTTGCATGACTAAACTCATAGCAAACATCGCATCAAAGTAATCTTTATCAGGATTCCAAACTTCTTGGCGTTGTTTACCCTTATCCTGATCCAATAATGTTTCCCATAGGAACATGTAGCAATGAATGATACTCTTTAAATTCATCAAATCACTCGATGACATCCCTTTCTTGAAATCTTTGACCCACATAGCCGAGAGCTTCCTTTCAACAACCAATCTATCTTTCAAATTGATTTTGACATTCTGGTTTGCTGGTGAACCACAGAAAATTGAAATATCGTAAGTATTAAGATCAGCTAACCCTATAATATGGGCTAAATGGTATATAGAAAATTTACATGTAGATATGCCACCATTCAAGAATTTCTGAGACTCTTTATTAATTCTAAGATTCTTACAACTTTCACCAATGGCATTGTTGAAATTATCAATAGCGGTACTTATAAATCCTTTCCAATCTTGGAGAGCTCCGGTATTTGGCAAGGTCAACAACGAAGAGGAATTTTCCAATTCGAATTGTTGCATTTGAAACATTATAGATAATAGCCCCCCAAATAAGATCTTTTTAGCAAAAGGTGAAAGTTTCAAGTTTAAATTTGGATTAGGTTTTAATAATTTTTTTAATACACTGATAAACGATTCATTGGGGAAAAAAGCTTTGGATGCCTTTGTTGTGGCCAATTTCTTTTGCTTTTTCATGATTTTGTAAAAAGATCCATTGACATCATTGGCCTCCCAAAGATCATCGTCGCAAGGTAGTTTGAGTAATTGTAACTGGTTAAACGATATCACGGGGTTGTGACGAAATTTGACATAATCTGAAATGTCGAAATAGAATGTCAAGAAAGTAACCCGTTTGATAGATTCAGACTCGATCCATTGATTAAATAAATCAGTATCATTAGTATCTTGCTCCTTCTTAACGTTATGCGAATCAGATTCATCTTCTCCGTCACTTGTATTAGTTACAGTTTTATTATTAGCTGGAGCTGGGTTGCCACCCAACGCAGGGGATCTTCTCATCAATTGTACAGTGGTTCCATGATGAATATGAGCTCTTTCATGCATGGTTCTTGATAAGAAATTCTTCTCACTCCACTCCAAAAGATTCAAACTTTGTAGGACCCAAATCTTGACTGGTGAACGGAAACCATCATGCTGAAATATGGCATACCTTAGAGGCATAGCAATAGCCAAGGCTAGTTTATATTCTGGAGATTTAGTTCTTGGTTGACTTAGATGATCTGGCTTATCCGGAGGAGTACAATAATTACAACCAATTAAAATCATTGATAATAGTAACAAGGGTTCGGCTTCTGAAGTCTTGAAGGATGGCTTATGAAGGATGTTGAATTGAGGATGAAATACAAGCCAATAAACCGAAAGATAATAAGAAAACCTATCCTCAATAAGAATTTTGTCATTGAATGTCAGCTCCACAAAGCTTTTCTGTAACAACGGTAAACTGATAAATAATTGGTTAAGAATCATTTTATCCACATAAATCTGCTTGTTAGAAACGATATTGAATTTGGTGCCATATTCGTGGATCCGTTTATGAAGCGTAGTTGAAGCTAATGGACTTATCATATCATTAACGGGGGTAGGGGTTGCATTAGAATCATTCGTACTCGTAGGGGATGTTAAAGACACAGTGGACGGTAAACTGAAATTGAATGGGGTTATGTCGTCACGCTTCATCAATGCTCTGGTTGGTTCATTAGGATCACTTGTGGCCATTGGATTACCGTTCGCTTGATCTTGATAGCTGACACTTTGATTATAACTTCTGAATATGACTTCATCTAGAGGATTCAAGTCATTGTGGAATAAATCATGATCAGCTAATTCATAATTTCGGATGGGTCCATTATTGAGGTACGGATCATCGTTGAATCTTGCATATTCAGTATCAAATCCATTCATATCTTGCTCTGCACCTTCCACAATCGGCTCTCGTTTCATTTCATTAATTGGTGACATGATATGTGTCGGAGATGACTCATTAAATAACCAAAACATAAGTTCATTCAGTGATTGCATTACATTTCCATTATGGTCCTGTTTGAATTCAGATCTTCTTTCTTGGGGCCGTTTTTCAGGTCGTTGTGACTGTGATTGTGGTGGTGGTGGTAAAGTATGAGGTGATTGATGCGATTGTTGCAGTTGATGAGGATGTACAATGCTATTATCAGGATAGGATTTACTTATGAACCCTGATTGCAGAGGTACAGTCATAGATGGATTTGGTAAGGAAGTGGCCATTAAGTTTGAACCATTGGTGTTATCAACAGAAGTGTGGATTAAATTTGAAATCTGTAGAGGGGAATCACCACAACTGCTTGAATTTGTAGGAGGGACTCCTAATGGGGTTGCGATAGAGGAGATCGAATATGAATGTTTCATACTACTACGTCTTGAATCCGGTGAATCTCTCGAAACAGTGGAATCATGAGGTGACGGTGATGATATACTTGAACAATTAACTCTTGCAGTTTGACCAGCACTAAGATGCCTTTTGCGATGTCTATCTCTTAAGTCCCTCCTAACAAAAGTTTTACCACATTTTCTTTTCCCGCCTCCAACCACATCTAATAGAAATTCACATTCAAAAAATTCTTTTGGTTTATGATTTAGATGATGTCTTGCGAGATGATCAGTTCTGGTGAATACTTTCCCACACTCAGGACATTCAAATTGACCTACGTTTCTTCTCTTCTTTTTTCGATCAGGATCTGCATCGGATGATGTTATAGTAGAGGTTGATATCGGAGACAAGTTTTCCGAGGGTGACATGACTATAATATTTTTTTTATCCATCCATTCGAAATGTACAATTATTCAGCGGAGCTGATGCTGCGATGTTGGGGTACGATTTTTTTAGAGTCAGATCTTCCCGCATTTTGCGAATTTCCCCACCAAATTTTTTTGGTTGTGCCTTTTGGTTTGGCCCGAAGGGAGAGCGATATCAAAGATGTGCCCGGTTACAATAATAAGCTACCAGCAGGTATACTAAATATATAAATCTATATAATAAATCATAACGGGGATGGCGGGTTAGAAGAAGATGGAGATACTGATGGGGATGGAGAATTTGATGGGGGTTCAGTTTTATCAAACGGATAAATATTGGGTTTTTCCACAAATCGTACCAATGCCGTTGAGGTACTTAATTTGGGAGTCGATCCTGTATACTGGTTATTGATTGACTTCAATTCATCAACCAGATTTATACTAACCATATCTTCAAATCCATAATCTATGAGGGGAGTCTTATCCTTATGTTTGTATCTTGACCTAAAAGTATTTAAATTCAAAAAGAAACAATACTCAGACATCTTTTTGCTGATACGAATATCCAGATCATTTTCAGTATAATAGGATTCTAAATAATTGGATTTGATGGTTTTATTATCATAAAAAGTGTATTCTTCAGGATAATATTTGAAACATTCGGTATAATGTTCGAACCATGAAGGCTTTTGTAAACTCCCATTGATTTGACTATTAGCATGGGTAAAATATTCCATCATTTCATCAACAAGTCCACCCACAGAATGAGGTACATATTTCTCGATGTAAACATCCTTGATTGCTTCATTTAATTCATCGATCATATCTGGTTTAACACCTTTGATAGGATCAACTTTATATCGAGGGAATTTTCTATCTAACATAACTGTATTAGCTGTACAATTAAGTAATTCCTCATCAATATCATTACTTTTAACACAATCTTGAATTATCTGCTTGAGTTTTGCCTTGATTTGTATTGATCTAAGGTTCTTTTCATCTTCTTGTTTTACCTTTAAAGCAGGCTTTAGTACAAGAGAACTTGTAGAACTGTGATTAGATGAACACTCAACTTGACTGTCAAATAAACTATCATTCGAATCAGAAACCACATTGTCACTAAGTCCAGTATCGCCAAGTCCATTTTCTTTCACCTCATTTTCTTCCAGAAATGTATTATCAGATACGTCATTCATACCAGCTAATGATTCCACGCTTGTGTCTGATTTATTGTACATCTTCTGAAACCTAGCTTCTTCATCTTTCCAAGCTTTAAATAGCTCCTGCATCCGATAATGTTCTATGGTTAATCTCAACGATATTCGTAGATCCTTTCCACTTTCTTTTAAATCCATGTCATTATTTTGATTCCTGGGAAATTGGCAACTGGGAGATTGTGTCAGGGGGGTTACCATATTCGATATTCCGGTTTTGTTGATATTGACTGGTGGATGATATTTCCATTAATATCCTTTGTTACGACAAGAATTCGGACGATTTGAAAATTCCACAGATCTATATTTACCCCTGACTCTCACTATTATATCATAAATTACCAAGGATAAGGGAAACAGATTTTCGGTATGGACCAAATTGATCGCGTAAATTTTGACAGGATCGTGCATATAAAGAGGGGCATCACTTGTTGGTCAGGCTATCGATAGCTAACTAATGCTTAATACTTAATTTTATTGCTAGTATATACACTTATGTAATCCCCGTTACTCTTTGTATTTGAACACAACCCACCCCAACTCTTGGCTTTGAATTCCCAACTCTCAACAGGCGTCTCAGACATTTTTTTTTCTAACCGGTTTAGCCGTTATGAACTAATCCGATGAAGATCTTTGATAAGGGTGTGATCTACTAACATTATTAGATCTTCTGGACCTCTCGGGTCCTCCGGTATTGGAAGCATCATAAAATTCCAAACGCCTTGAATGCCTATTTGTTGATCTATCTCCACTTGAAAGGGAGTTAGTATTATTGGATGAACTAGACGCCCCACTATCGCTCAATGATTCGGAATCCGTACCGCTATAACTCGACCTTGAATCGGGGTTGAAACTTGCACTGGAGTTACTTGAATTGACTGAACTTGGGCGTGAAGTTTCGGATGCATTGTTATTTCTAGTGGTAGATCTAGGTCTTGTAAAAGAATAGGTGGTGGCCGATGCTATTGGAAAATCCGGTATTGGGAATTTTCCCGGTAACACCAAATTTGGTTCCCTGGTTCCTGTAGCTGTTATGCTGTTTCCTGGGAGACTTATAGAAGGAGTGGCCAAGTTCTGGTTTATATACGAATCAGTTAATGGAGTAATTGCTGCGTTGAAAGGTCTTCTGAAAGGATTAAAGATATCAGACGAACTAGTTAAAAGATATGATAGAGTCCCATCATAGTCATTGTGATTCGAAGTGATGGAGTTTTTGAGACGTTCAATCCTAATGTCTTTTGGATCTTTTTCCTTGAGTTCTTCGACTTCTTTACGGCATAATGGACAACTAACATTATTAATCAACCATTCAATAATACATTGTTTACCAAATACGTGGTCACAGTTTGGCATTTTGGCCGGCATATGGCCGGCATTTTTAACAGTTTCCTTTTGAGATCTCTTCTTCTTATCTGATTTCGTAACAGCTTCATATCCTGGTAACATGTCGTCTCTTGTTGGTTCTTCAAGTGAATGTAAGTTTCTTTGGGGAAACCTACTATATGCTACACCAGCAGGATCTTCGGGGAGAAACAATGAAGGGTCATTATACAAGCTGGCCTGTTTCATAGATTGAAGATTTACATTGTACTTTCGAAGCTCCTCGATGATTTCTTGATTATTACTAATTACATTATTGCGATTAGCAAGTTTAAGCGCAAAACTATCGTGACTGTTCGAGTCCCCTTCAGCTGGTAGATTCAGGTTTATATTGCTGTTATCTTCATAAGAGTCATAACAAATTGGACAGTCTCTAGACTCTAAAGAATTGATATCAACGTTTTCCAAAGAAGCGATAGCCTCCTCAGAAGCAACTTTCTTCTTACTTCTTACTCCTGATGCAGTTAATGCTCTATCTAGGAGATCTCTTAACCACCCTGGGAGTCCTGCTTGTCCTTCCAAACCAGTATCAAGGTCAATATCTATCATGGTAGTACCCAAGAAATTTGATGGATCCATGGTTAATCGATAAAAAATTGTTGTGGTCAAATATATGCGAAGCACAGCACCACACAAAAAACCCGATTATTTAAGATATATTTAGACACGATATTCTTGAATATATTTATTTTCGATAATTTCTTGGACCGGGTGGTTTCATGCTTAGCTCATCCGGGAAATCATCAGCTAACTATATACTCATTTTTATTTTCTCTATGTAAGGGCTTATTGGGGTTTCTCCTTTGCCTCTAATATCAATACGAATCAGCATAAACTAGGCTTCATGCAGACTTTTTGTGTTCTCTCTTCAAAAATCCCCAATTGCCTAACCAAAATACTCTTATCTTGAGTGGCGTAATACATGATTCTTGGAACTTCCATTTTCTTTGATACTATATAACAATCCATTAACTGTGCCAATTTCAACTTATGCCAGCCAAAGAAGGGTGATTTGTTATCCTTTTTTATTACTTCATGTATAAGTTGGATAACTCTTTTCCATAGGTAATAGACGAAATTCACACTACTGTCTTTTCTCCATTCTTGCCCGAAATTATAGTTTTTAACTTCGATACTTGGATTATTGTCACTGCCTTTGTACCATTCAGTTAAAAGGTTCACCACGGTAATATCCACCCTACCTATATTACTCACTTTTGTTAATTCAGACAAATACCCTTCTTGGTATTTGGCAACGGTATACTCTTGAGTTCCAAAATAATCAGTAAGATGGGGTTTAAGATATGTGAACTTGGGGGCACTGGAAGTCGATGTTTGTGGTCCAGGAGTAGAAACGACTTGTTTCTTTGATACTTTCTTTGCTGACGACTGTAATAGTTTAGGTGCTGTGAGGTTTCCTTTGGCCCTAAGCCTCTGTGGAATAATGTATACATCATCGTCAAGTTCTACAGGAACGACATGAGTCTGATTAGCTGATGAGCTAACTTTGGTGTTATACTCAACCGGTAAATCTCTTAATATAGCAGCTTCCAGTAGTAGTTTTTTGGGCTCTTCAAGGATTCTAATTCTTTTTCGCTTCCCTTGTTTGAATTCTTCTACCATCTCCAATACTCTTTCATACTCCTGTGGATCTTGACGTTGGGTAGTTGCCATTTTCTCCAAAGCTCCGATAACCAGCATATTGCTCCCATCTAAACACCAGATTGCTTCAGTCAATCTTGTAACCTCTTGTGTTAACCTCGATAAATTTTCTTTGTGTTTAGAAGTATCATAGTCAATATCTACCTTTTGATTTTTAAGTTTGGCAGTGACCAATGCATCGAGCCATTCGAATTTCTTTGCAGCATTCAATACCGAGTTCACTGCCTCTTGTGCAGATGTGAGATCGGTACGGTAATTACGACTTTCTGGAGCTTTTCTTTTCAATCCCATAAGTGCTGTTTTTTATTTGTGGTTCGAATGAGTAAATGACTTTTTTGCAGCCATTGACTGCCATGATTATATGCAGGGTTATATGGATTTCTATCCCAAGTATATTAATCTAGTCCCAAAGTATAACTCATTTTCAAATATCCATTCGTGCAATGGAAGGGTGAAGTTTCGGTAGTCCTAGAAGGATATTCCATCCTGATAGGAGTTAGAATAATTTGATCCCCGGACTTGCAATAATCGCAGATTTCACTCAAACGTTAATTATGCTAGAATATTATATTCTGATGACAGATTCTTAGTATCTTTTAATGATATTCCTTACAAGTATGAAAAGAAATAATAAAGTGAAATAAGGGAGAAAAGGGGGTTATAGTATTTTACATTTGTTTTATATTTAGCGAGTCTGTGGTTATGTGAGTTATCGTACAGTTATGAACATGTTTTAACTAATTATAGGTATTGTGATCTTAAATTAGCAATCATTGCCTGCTTTTCAGGTTCTAATGATGGAATCTGTTCATCAGGAATAGTCAAGACTTGAGCAATTAAGTTGGCTTGTTCTAGTGGCATCATTGCAAGTTTATTTTGAGTGGGTACTGGTAGAAATGGCCAATTAGAGCCCGGTACTGGTCCATTATTCATATTTTGCTGTTGCATTGGAGGTGTAAATGTTTGAGGAGCTGCCATTGGCTGTTGGTATTGCATTTGTGGAGTTGGTGTAGATTCAAAAGCCGGAGCCTTTATAGCATCATTGATAACATTTTCATCTATGAACCCCATCAATAATAATGCTTGAGCAGCAGACCCAGCCAAGTATGGAGATAGTTGAAAGACTTCAGAAGCTCTGTTAGCTTGAGGCCCACTAAGGATTGTCTTGAGGTTTTCGATAACCTCGATCAACTGAGCTGGTGGAATCTGGCTGAGATTTTCACTGATTTTATCAGGTTTTGAGAATGGTAATTGAGCAGGTTGAGGGAGGTTTCTTCCATTACCATTAGAGCTTGGCATTGGAGGTTGATTAACTACTGGTTGAGACATTCCCCCCATCTGATCCATTTGACCCATTGAATTTTGATTCTGATTCATTCCCCCCATTCCCATTTGACCCATTCCCGGGCTCTGACCCATCCCCATTGGACCACCAGGACCCATTGCAGAATTCATTCCACCCATTTGCATTTGATCAGTCATCATTCCTGGTGGAATTTGGACATTATTGGGTAAGTAGTTTCTATTCAATGGCAAGGGAGTTTTCCCATTTGAGGGATTACTTCGAAGACCTTCTTTCGATAATTCAACTCTTAATTTTTTGGTTCTATTACCTTGGAAAACTTGTATCTGTCCTAATAAGCCCAAAGCCTTACGAGCTTCATCACCATTTTGATATTCAATGAAGCAAAAACCTTTGTTTTTCCCAGAATAATCAAACCCTAATCTTACATCCACTATAACCCCACTACCACAAACTACCGACTTTAGATTATTCTCATCCCAATCAAAAGGAATCAGTCCGAGATAAATGACTGTTGAATTGATATTGGCCGGGTTTGTCTGACTTCTATTTGGATCATGATTTCCCCCCTGGTTATAATTGCCTCCCAGATTGTAATTACCTCCTGAATTACCGTATCCTCTACGTGACATGTTGTGGAATAAAATTAAAATGTATTTGAGTATCTGGTTTTCAGTATGCGACTTAATCTGCGAGCTACCATTTCTTGCGACAGTTATTTTTCACTTACTACGATGAGATGAGAATACTTAACACTGCAAAAGTTTTGTTTAGCCAAATCTAGTTTAATAAATGGGAGATAAAAATTATATTTTTAATATGCAAAAAGAAATTCCGACACCGGGAGTCGAACCCGGGTTTGCTGCGTGAAAGGCAACCGTGCTAGCCGTTACACTATATCGGACTTGGATACTCAAAATTAGGCCTGGTAGCCGAAATAGTGTATGGTGAAATAGTGTACCAAGAGCTATTTTCACGATTCCCTGGTTTAAACACCATTATATGCCTAACCATACTACGTAATATAATAATCAGGTTCTTCCCTCGCTACGGGATAGTTTTTTGGTCTAGTAGATCTCTATTAAGGAGAGGAGGTATTGCCAGTACTCCCACTTAATAAAACTGACTATTCTATGAGACCACACATATTGGAAGAAAAAAGGGCCTGGGCCATCACATTAACCCTCTTCCAAGAACACCATTGCACTTTGGATTCCTATTAGATCCAAACTGGGGTCGAATCTCTCAACGTAGCCATGTAACAAATCATCTCAGTGTTAAAGCCGGTCGGATCGCAATTGCGCTCGTGCAAATTTCCCCAACTTCTCTACAATACAATGCCAAAATTACCCAAAATCCAATTTGATTTGAATCAATTCGATAAAAAAGAGTACACCTTCAACGACCTCACTGTCTTTGTTTATAATTCGTCATCATTGAAGGATTATCTTGCCAAATATAACTTTGAACAAACTCAGAAGAATGTGGAAGATATCCCGATAAATGTTCTCTATGCACTTCACGGTAGAGGTATTTCCCATCACTATTCCGAAGCCTTTGGGACATATATTGTTAGCAAATATTATGAAGCTAAGAAGAGTCCAGAAATTCCTTTGATTTTCGTCACTTTTGATCTACCAAATCATGGTGATAGATCGGTTAATAATAAACCTAACGAAAGTTATGACAATAGTAATGGGACCTACGCCTTGGATTTGATTTACACTCTTGAATCGGCTGTTGCCACTTTGAAATTGGTGATGGACTTTTTACCGTTTTATCTCAATTTGGACCAATTCGTTCCCAAATTAACTGATTATAAATTTGTTTACCATAATATTGTTAGTGGAATGTCTTTAGGAGGTCATATTACCCATAGATTTCTTACCAGATATCCGGAGCTTGTGGATATTGCATTTCCAATCGTTGGGGCTACTGACTTATCTTCGTTATTGATTGACAGATTACTTAATCAAGATCATAAAGGAGCTAAGAGGTACTTACAGGATTATCATGAATTAAAATTAGACCACGAGCAGAAGATTTATTATCCCAAACAATTCCACGATTATTTAAGTAAAATCGACGAATCAGTTTTTGAAAACTTCCCAGCTGGTAAAGTCAAATTATTCGCTGCTTATGGTGAGGATGATAAAGCAGTACCTCCAGTTTATTCTAAATTATTCATTCAATTGCAAAATGTGCAAGACCCTAATTGTGATTTTTTTGTTCAACAAGGTGCTGGACATGAAGTCACCTCTGAAATGCTTGACCAATTTGTTAATTGGGTAGTAAAGTTTATTTAGGGTAGGTAGTTAGCCTAGTTACCGATTAGATAGTGATTCGCATATTGATAATTTATAATCAGAGAAAATTAGAACTAGAAAAATATATCACAGAAAAATTAAACTCGTCTATTAAAATGATGAAGAATTCAATGAGTGTAGGACTACATCCTTCAATGTATGGAGGATATCCCGGGTCCACTGACGATGGTACTTCTTCTATAGCTAGCTCAAGCAAATATAGTCACATCCAAAACAAAGAATCGGGTGACCAAGTTAATTATATTACATTTAATCAAGACAATTCGTTTGTAGCCGTGGGATTAAATAGTGGATATAAAATATTCAGTTGTATTCCTTCAGTTGGGAAATGCTTTAGGTACGTGAAGAATGAATCGGTTGGACTAATTGAGTTACTCTATAATACTAGTTTAATAGTATTGATTGGTTTAGGAGAAGAATTAGGATCATCCCCCAGAAAATTAAAAATCGTCAATTCTAAACATAATTCAACAATTTGTGATTTAATATTCCCGTCCACTATTTTGAATGTTAAATTAAGTAAAGCAAGATTGATGGTCATGCTTGAAACCCAAATCTATATTTATGATATATCAACCATGAAACTATTACATACGATTGAGACAAGTCCAAATCTGAGTGGGTTATGTGCATTTGCTAATACAGATATGACCGATAGTAAGAATACTTTCATGGCTTATCCTTCGCCTCCAAAAACCATTACTCATGATACTTTATTAGTCAATGGAATTAATACTAATGGGGGTAATAATTCAATTCAAAATAATATTCAATCTGTGAGTAATAGCCCAAATAGAGTTGGGGATGTTATAATATTTAATGTCAACACGTTACAGCCCTTGTCGGTAATTGAGGCTCACAAATCAAGCTTAGCCGCCTTGACTTTATCTAATGATGGCACTTTACTTGCAACTGCTTCCGACAAGGGAACAATTATTAGAATTTTTAATGTTATGACTGGTGTGAAATTATTTCAATTCAGAAGAGGAACTTATTCAACAAAAATCTTTTCTTTAAAATTTAGTCACGATAACAAATTTATTATTGTCACTAGCTCAAGTGGGACTGTTCATATTTTCAGATTGGGTGAAGAAGAATCTTTGGAAACCAAGCATAAGAAAAAAAGGAAACAAAAAATCCCAGTTTTAAGTGAATCAACTATTCAAGAAGAAAACGAAGATGAAGTAAGTGATCTGACCAGAAAATTAAAAATATCTGATCAAGACGAAACGAATCAGTTATCTCCTAAACCTTCCAATAATGGTGAAGATGATGACGATGAAGATGAAGACGATGACGAAATTAGAGATGATGGGGATGATAGTGATGCCGAAGATGTAGGTGAACTAGATGACGAGGAAGACGAGGAACAAGACGATGAATTTCCCGTAACAAAGCGAAAACTTTCTCAAGGTTCTACCGGGTCTTTCACCAGTATCAATAGTGGTTTATCGAATGAAGACATCCCCTCGATGATGAATGGAGTTCATAATAGAACAGAGCCCATCATAGATCAAACCAGGTTATCAGTGGCTAGGATAATTAGAAGATCTTCTCAAACTTTAGGAAGAAAAGCTGCACAAAAAATGGGGGACTTTTTACCATCAAGATTTTCTTCAATACTTGAACCAACGCGTCATTTTGCATCAATCAAGATCAACAGTATTGGGAAAGATGTTAAGTCAATTGCTTCTATGAATAATGAAATTCAAGATGATTTAGTACCCCAACAATATTTGACAACAAATTCTGATAATAAAGATAATAAAGATACGGATGCTGAAAGTATCAAATCTAAAGAATTGCTTCATATGAAATTACTACATATAAACGTAGTAACTTCTGAAGGTATCTGTTATACATATGGATTGGATCCCGAAAGAGGTGGGGATTGCATATTATTGCATCAATATTCTTTATTGAATTGAAGCTTGGTAGTAATTGAGAGGTTAGTAATGTTTAATTTATGACTCATCATCATATACGGGTAGACTTTCCATGAGAAATGTTTAAATTATATATCAAATGTAATTAATAGTAAGTAATGCATATGGGAACACGGGATTTCGATTTAGGCTTATTGTAATATTACTCATCTTTATATTATTTTACTGGGTGCAGGAAAAGTTCGTAAATGAACTTCACCTTCTAATATGGTAGCCTAAATTGCTGTATAAAAGGGAAGCTATTTTACTAGTTCTTATCAATACTCTACAATAAACTGAAAAATGATTCATAAAATCAAAGCTAAGCTATCCAAAGATTCCACGATAACCACTACCAAGTCAATTGATAGTGATAGTACATTTAATAATGGCCAGGATGTGGCTAATAAGAAACCCGAAACAAAAATCCCTAAACCACCCCAACGGTCATACGTGGCCGCTGCCAGCTACCTATCCTTACGGTGAATAATAAATCTCGTCAGTTACCTCATGTGGAATACACAGTAAATGGCTAGTTTATTCTTAATATATATATTACGTCTATGCATTAATGTACCCCGATCACAAAACCGCTTTCTTCATCGGCCCAACTCTGTATCTGTCCCTTTCTTTTTCAGCTTCAGTTTATTTACTTTGGAATCGACCTTCTCATTCTGTTTATCTGTTTTTTTTGTGGTCTTTGCGTTCTTTGTACCTTTTTCTGCCGTCTCTACCTTCTCGGCTGTTGTCGACTTGGAACTCCCTTTTGCTTTAGGTCCTTCGTCCTTGGCCTTAGTCCCATCCCCTGATTTACTTCCTTTGGTATCTGTCTTACCTTTAGCTTTTTCTTCTTTAGCATTTGTTTTAGAGGTATTAGTATTAGAGTTGGACTTTGAGTTGGACTTAGATTTTGATCTAGTATCGGATTTTTCACTAGAAGGAACTTTTGATTTACTGGATTCCAACCCGGGATCTTCATTTGTCGAGTCTTTAATACCTCCTGATTTAGCCTTGGACTTAGGAGCCGAAGTCTTATCGGTTTTACTTTTAGTTGCCTTATCTTTGTTAGCCTTATTATTCTTACTAGTACTGGAAGGAGCACTCTTAGATTCTTCAGTGGTCTTCAGTGATTTGCCAGCTTTCGGACCTTGATTCTTATCAGCCTTCCACAGAACTTCTGAAGTTGGTTTCTTCTTATTACTGCTCTTGTTCAGAGTCGATTCGTTAGTTTCCCTATCATCTGTTGGTTTTTGTGGTGCCGTTTGCCTTGTAGGGGGCCTTTGGTTATTAGCCGGTCTGTATCTAGGTTTATCTTGATACATTTGGTGCATCTTTTGAAGATATAAGGCTCGCTCATATGCAGCCACATCTGAATCTTCTTCTTGATATTCTTGGATGTTTTCAACATTGAAATCCTCTTGTTGCTCTTCTGTTGCAAAAGTGTCGGCGTCGAAGATCTTATGAATGTCAGAAACTGTTTGAGAGTTAATAATATGTTCTCTACCATATTCGTAACAGAAATCAGAAGAACTTTGTAAAGCACAAATAAGATTATCATTATTGAATCCTTCCATATTGTCGGGTTCGACCACTTCATTAAAAATATGATTATCATTTACCTTCAAAAGTTCACGCAAGATACCCTTAACATTAATCCTATGCACAGTAAAATCACTAACAGATAAAGAAACTGTCATATGATCTTCAATTTTGCCTTCATCTGTAATATCAACAGTCCAACTAGATACACCATTTGGAATTAAAATATTAGGACCAACACAAACATCTAAGGGTTCAAGTAAATTCCATCCAATAATTGGTATATCAAAAGAGATCGATGAACTAACATGACTAATTTTGAAATACTTTTGATCAACTTCCTTGTATTCTTTTTCACCGTATTCATTTTCAAGAAGTTTATGATCACGAATAGTGTCCTTAGTTACCACCACCAAATTTGGTCTATACATGTTATTACCACACCCACATTCATCGATATGAGCTCTGGCAAATCCTACCCAAATCTCTCTATCTGTCGGAATGAATTTGGAAGCTTTATCTCCTAATATACCGTTCACATTTATTAATTGGGTACCTCCTCTTAAAGGACCCACTGCTTCATTGGTAATAAGGTTGGGTTTAAGTCTGTAAACAAAAGAGCAAATGCCAGTCCCATAGACTAAATCACACTTTAAGACTTCCAAGTTAGCCCATCTATAAACAAATTGAAGACTTTTATCGTATCCATCTTTAGCTCTATCACTTTCACTTATAAATGGTGTCCAATTCTTCTGTTTGCCCCTTCTCGGAAGATTTTTGATTCTAAGTTCCACCACTTTTGTATAGTAGTTTCGATCATAACCTCTATCGGAAAATCCGTCCGTATTTTTCTTTCCTTTTTGAAACTGCCATGGCCAACAAACAAACATTGATCTGTAAAATTCAGCTCTCAATAGAATTTTATCGTCTGTATCGTCATCAAAATGTGTCAATTTTCTATGATATGCGTTGAAGACAATCAATGGTTCGTCGTGCCCATTTTCGTTTTTAACCAAAATTAATCTTGGATCTTCAGGTCCGTAATATTTCCCGTCAGTGTCATCATAATCATGCCAAAATGGTATAGGTAAAAAGTAAGGAAATTTGATAATCTTGTAATGCTTTTCTTCTTCCTGGGGTTGTTGCTTTTTGGATTTTAGTTGTTTGGCGTTTGAATCTGTATCGGGGGATTTTTCAGTATCTTTTTTCTTCAAATTATTGGTAGGAACGATGATTTTAGTATTAACCATTTCATTCCAATTCTTGTCAAACAATTGACCGTAAGTTAAACTTATAACTGGTCGATTTCTTTGACCTTCTGGAGAATATAAGATTCTGGAAATCATGAAATGAGCCTGATACTGTTCCAACCAAACAGAAGATCCCGCAAGTCTATACCAATAATGATCGACTACATTATGTTCCAACTGCAATTTTAATTCATTATTGAAGAATGGGGATAATTCTTTATAATAAGGGTTGAGTTCAACTTCATCAAGAAATCTTTTCAAGATATCAGTTAACGATGTATCGACGCTAACAGGACTATCAATTTGGATATTCATGGTATTCTTTAAAGAATCACATTTATCCAACATTAAATCAATAGATTTCAAGTCATTATATAATATAATTTCGTGATCATGAAAATTAGAATGAATTATCCTTGGAGTTAAGGGACTTTGGATTAAATCATATTTAAAAATAGAAGGATCTCCCAACTCTTTTAAATTAAAAGTATTACTTTGCTTGACAAAATTGGTAAGTTCTTTACCACCTAATGGGAAATCTGTAGGAACTATCAACTGGTTCTTGGTGATTCTGGAATTTATGAGTTTTGAAAAGGCCCCCGTCCCTTGATGATAAGCACTTTTAAAGTTCAGGAGAATCTGATGATTATTATAACTGAAAAGATGTAAAACAACAAGCGAGCTAATTAAAGTCACTGCCAATAGTAGAATATTATTTCGCCTTTTTATCCACATGCTCAGTACATAATATTATCAGTAGTTGTGTTTAAATAAATTATTCAATTTCCGTAGTTTCCAGATCTGAGAAATATTTTTTTAACTCTGCTGCACCAGTCGCGTCGTAAAAATGCCAAACGATTTATATTACTTTTTATGATCGGTGCGTTTATATTCTCTCTACATTTACTAAACATGTCGCTCTAAATTAACTACTATATTTTAGGACCTTTTGGCTGATCACGCTGTTTATCATCTTCTTGCTTCAGTTTCATCGCTTTGACCTCCTCACCTAAATCATGGCAGAAATCTCTAGATCCCTTGATGGCACATTCAACATTATCATTAGTATACCCTGAATCGGTAATTTCTAGACTCCCGATAACTGATTTCAAAACATTTTTGATATGAATAATGTCAACTGTAGCATCAGTCAATGAAAATGTTAACGTTAAATAATCGTCGTATCCGGCGTCTGCTTCGTCCGATGAGGCGAAGGACCATGAACTAATCCCGTTAGGTATAAACACGTTTGGTTCTCCATCGGTACATATTTCATTGGGTTTATCCAAATTCCAACCAATTGTTTGCACATCTAACGATACGAATGAGCTCACCATATCTATTTTGTATTTTTTGGATTTGTTATCCTTGACAATTACCACGAGATTAGGTCGATAGATATCTTGTCCACATCCACAGTTCTTAATATGAGCCCTAGCAAACCCTATCATGACTTCTTTATTCTCTGGTAAGTCAATAGTATCCGCTAAGCCGTATTCTTCAATGAATGAATTAATATTAATCATTTCTGTACCTCCTCTCAAAGGGCCTACCAGAGCATCAGCAGGTAAAGAATCATCCATTCTGAAGACGAACTCACAATTCGATGTTGATCCGATAGTCTCGGTTAATTCACATTTAAGAATTTCAAGATTTGACCATCTGTAAACAAAATAGATATATTTGTCATGCTGAAACTGTTGTCTTTCACTGAAATCAGTAAAAGGGGTCCAATTCTTTTGGATCGGTAATCTTTTGATTCCTTTCCGTCTTAACTCGATGGCCCTAGTATAAATATTATTATCGCTTTGGCTATTTGGTAGTTGGATAATATTCTTCTTACCTCTTTGAAATTGCCATGGGAAACTCATGAACATTGATCTATAATATCCAAATTTCAAGGTTTCAGTGTTTACATCAACAATATCTTTCTTGGATATTTTACGATGATATGAATTGTAGATCATTAAGGGTTCTTCGTAACCAAGTTCATTAACGACCAATAAAAGTCTGGGATCCTCAGGTCCGTAATATTTATTATCAGTTCTTGAAGGATCAGAGTATGTTGGTATTGGCAAAAAGGCTGGATATTTGAATTTGGTAAAAAATTGACCATTGAAATTGACTTGATCATGGATTGAATCTGGATCGTTGGTAGGTATAATTAATACTATGTCTTTCATCTCTTCCCATTTTTCATTGAAAATTTGACCATAAGTTAAACTGAAATTTGGTTGATTTCTAGTTCCTTTAGGACTATAAATGATTCTAGAAATCATAAAATGGACTCCATATTGTGCTAACCAAACTGAAGTACCAGCTAATCTATACCAATGTTTATCTATGGTGTCCTCCTCAAGTTGTTTATCAAGATCATCTTTTAAAAAAGGCTCAATCTCCTTATAAATATCGGAACCTTCGTCCCTAAATTTGACAATTACATCTTTCAAACCGATATCCTTCAGTTTCATACCTGTAACCCCAACATTGATATCCTTTTGGATGTCTTCACATTGTTTCTGGTCATCAGTAAAATCCTTATGCCCCCCAAAAATGTGCATAACGTGAGACTTGTATCCCTTCGGATCCATATCAATTGAATCCACAGCATTTGCTTTCGAACCTGGGTCGTTTTTCGAACCACCATCGAATCTTAAGATATGAGGATTGCCAATCAATTGCTTCTTCACGTCGAGTTTTCCATAGTAAAAGTCGGGTAGCAGTTTATCATCAACGGGGAAATTCTTGGGAAAGAGAACAATCTTGTCTTTAGTCTTTTTATCAGAAATTTTCTTAATTCTGATTTTCGAGTCCTTATCGTCTTGCTCGATTGGTTCATTGACGTAATCACCTGCAGGACTTGCATCGTTATCATGGCCAGGTTTATGATGAGGGAGTTTGGGAGCTGGATGATTTCCAGGAGGAGGTGGTGGTGGTGAAGATACCAGTTGTCTATAAGCAGCTGCTACTTCAATTAATTTTTCATGGTAAGTGAAATATGAAAGACTCGACATTGCCACAGCCACTATTGCTAAGCAAAAAATAAGTACTTTCCGATCACTGAAACTTCTCACAAGCATTATGGAAAAGGATAATGAACTGGGGCTGGGATCTTTTCAAATAACTTGGGGTGAATTGATGGAGTATATATATGACCAAAAGAAGAATACTGATACTTAAAAAAAAAAAATTTACGTATCGCTTCGACTTATTGAACAGCTGCAATTTCTGAGATTGGTCCGGCATGTTATAATTCAATTCTGCAAGGTTTGTTCGGTTTTTTTTTTTTTTTTTTTTTGCATACACTACTACATAACTACGTTCGGCTAAGTTTTTGTACGCAGGGGGTCTTCACGAGATGATGTGCTAAGTTTTTGTGCGCAGGATCTATTGTCTGACAATTGGTGGGACACATGGTCTGAAACCGAAGATCTGGCAATTTGAGTGATCATGTTTTATGTTTCACCTGCCTTCTACAAGATGGAATAGCTGATCTATTCTAAACTCATCTGTTCTATTCTATGCTAATTTTACAAACATTTTTAAGCTCCACACCTGTTTCAAGTAGTGCTCCAAGTTGAAATATATCATCTTTCTCGTAAGAGGCATATGAAGTCTCTTGTGGAAAAGCGTATACGATTGCAGCACGGTATGCCCCGGCATATAAGAGGTGGGAGAACTATTTCTTTACATATGAATACCATATCAATATTTGTAGCACACCGACCCAATTTGCGTTGTTTTTTCCAGTGTCTCACTTTACATATTCTGTCGTAATCTTCATCATACAACTTGTAAGGGTTATGCTTCTTATCGCCACCTCTTTTTGCCCAGAGTGGTGGACTTATCTTGGTTGAAACTTATCGAAGAGATTATTTGTCAACTAGATTATGATATAACGAACTGATCAATGACAAAAAATTAAACGGTTGCCTGTACATATCCATCGGTTATATGCAGGTGTATTTGATAGCCACAAACTACGCCGCACAAAAAGTACAAATACTTCAGATTACGTTGACTTGCATCAAAATTTTAAAGTACGAGTAGAATTGGAAGGCGTCAGCGGGGTGATGAGATGGATACAAATGAAGGCCCGGATTTCGACAGAACTGAGGTCAATAAAAAGAACGATAAGGGACAGGTGAAATCAGAGATATTGACGACTTTATCAATGTATGGTATTAAATCTTTTGAAGACGGAGTACACAGAGAAGCATTAAGGGAGAAATACCAAAGGATAAAATCGAAAGTTATCTTACGGGCTCGGTTACCACGGTAATTATGAATTGAAGGTAAATAGGTCCTCTTTTGAATAGGCGACTCTTGCCTTCTTACTATTTGTGTATTGCTGATTAAAGGTTAAATACTTTTTACTTAGATCTTCATGTTTTTAACTAATTCCGCAGCAGTTGTTACCAATGGCTCAGACTGATCTGACAGAGCCTGTGAAGTTTCAACATCATTTGGATTTGGATCGAAATCAGGATTTCGAGAACCAGTTTCTGCTTTCGGTGATTTAGCTTCATCTGCTATAGGTTCTGGGAGCCCTGAATCCTCATCAAGCTCATCTTCTTCGATTTCATCATCCTCGTCATCGTCGTCACCTTCATCATCGTCTTCGCCTTCGTAATCCCCGCCTTCATCAACATAATCATCGTCTTCATCCTCGTCATAATCATCATCTATATAATCATCCTCCTCTTCATCCTCGACATAATCTTCTTCTTCGGTGTAATCATCTTCATCATTTCCATCTTCTTCGTCGTCGTCATCATAGACAGCACTTCCATCAACTGCGTTGTAATGAGGTGATTTGGAATTATTAATATCAAGTTCATCTACATCATTATCATCACCGTAATCAAATGAATCATCGGCGTCTTGAGTTCTATTGAAACTCATGAATCCCTTCAATGGGGAGGTGAATGATGACATCGATGTAGGTCTCTCTTTTCTTTCGGGTTGTTTCTCTTTCTTGGTCAGGTTATTTGAACCGGAATCGCTACCAAATGACCTAATAGAAAGTAAACTTGGAGATTTTGGTTCAGGTTCTGGGGAATCATCTTCAATGTCTGATAAATCACTTAAATTGAGGGGTTCCCTCCAATAATTCACATCTGTGAACCTTTCTTCAACAACATCCAGTGTTCCATTGGAGAAGTCTCCTAATTGAGCAATTGGAGGAAAATACTGATCAACTAACTCTCCAATTCCTAAATAAGTTGATTTGACACCGGTCAACTCTAATAACTCTAAATGGACTTCACCATCGGGATTAATGGTGAAGATTCTATGACTTGGTATATGGACAGATCTGTAGCTAATAGCATCAGTAATTCTGTTACCAAACCCAGCATAAAATGGAGTTTTTTCTTTTTCCTTGACATTTATATCATCTGTATTTGTGCCGTTTTCAATAACACGAGGTGTAGGGTCGTTAGAAAAATAAAGACTTTTGATGTCATTCAAACAAGACATCTTGAATACTTCGGGTTTTTTCAAAATGACTTCCCGCTTCAAGGCTGCCATTGTTCTATCGGGACTCAATATAACAGGCCCAGGGGGTAATGCTGTATTGTTTTCTTGTACAATACTCTTAAGATATGCTCTAGTTGAATCTGCTTGTCCGACAGATCTTGCAGTTAAGTAAATAATATTATATCCATTATCAGAAATATCCAGAAATAATTTAGCAACCCCTGGATGTGTCCAATCTTTTCCAATAAAGTTTAATACATGCCCCAATGCATCTGATTTTGTGATGGTACCATCAATATCACTAATAACAATTGGAGTGTTTGCCTTCCATAAATAAAGATTTGATACTACTTGAGAATTTCCTTGGTTCAACTTAAATAATAGTTTATTTTCTCCATAATTCAAATTCATTCGTTTCAATTGATCAGATGTTAATCTCAAAGTTTTGAAATACGTCTTTTCATGATCGGGATTGGAACTACTTTTGGACATGTATTGTTGTTGCTCAGCTATAGCTTGCGACAATCTTTCCGATTCTTCTAATAAGATTTCTTCATCCGCCTCTACATCATTGACATTACTGATTCTGATATTACCATCTTTATCCATTTTTATAATTTGATCCCAAACCATAATTTGATTTTGATCGTCTTGTTCTTGACCATATTTTTCCAATTCTTCGATAAAAATCTTCTTCAACATTTCGTCAGAATTATCGATGTTCTTTTGGGAATTTGGTTTATAACCATCCATATCTAAAACTAAGTCCCCATTGTTATCAATCTTAGAAGGGATATTCAATTTTTGGGTAACACGTCTAGCGTTTTCAAAGGCAATTTTGGAATTAATACTTGGAGCCGGTGTTGGACCACTTGTAGGGGACTGTGATCCCAGAAGCGAGATTGGTTTTGAGTCAGATAACTTAATTTTGCTTTCGATATCATCAAGGTTGGATAATTTCTCGTTTTCATTCAAATCAAACCCTTCCAAATCATGGGTGAATTCTGAATCAGAAGTATTAGATTTTTCTGGGGTTAACGTTGGGGATACTTCAGGTGATGAAGTTGGGGAGATGACAGGTGATGTCAAGGCACTTTTTGAGATCAATCCATCATTTGAGGCTTCCAATACAAAAAAGGCTTCTCCTCCATCCCCCAATTTCATAGGTAAATCCGTCTTGATATCATTCACATAAAAATCAATTTTTTTCTGCAGTGGTTTAATGATTTGGAATTTGCCAAACCTTATATGGAAAGGAGAACAATGAAGTGATCCATCGGGTTGTTCAACCACTATAATATCAATTGCTCCCAGTAATGTAGCAGGATTTAAAGAATTCCATTGGTTGTACATATAACCCCCTACTTTCCCTACGTATTGCATAATTATTATAGAATTGATGGGAAAAACTAGTTTGCGAAGTCGTAAAAATCACGTAACCTGAAAATGTGATTTCATTAGTGTGAGTATTGTACGGTGAGTGAGAGCAATGTGACATGAGGACGAGGGGAAAGGAGTGGAACAAGAAGGGAAATAGAAGAAACCAATCCGGACCTTTTGCATGATAGTTGCAGTTCTGAAACAAGTGACGGACGCTTCTGCACTCTGAAACATTTCTGAAACACTTACACACAGTCCCCCAATAAATAGTGGGAATATTTAAATGGGGGAAATCTCTGAAATATAACACATTTTTACAGAATTAATAATCTCATGGAAAGACCTAATACACCCATTACCCCTTTTAGTACAAGGGTCCCAATCATGTCGCCAATGCCATCAAAAGGCACCCCTGCACCCCGTACACCAGAAAGGCCACCCAATTTTTTTGCGGCCATTCACACACCAAATAGTAAGCATTCCAGTTTAGAGAGGTTCAGACAGTCGATCCGGAAAAATGATTACTTTATTGTGCACGAGCGCAATAGTGTTTCAAATAAGACAAGAAGCTTGAGACCAAAATCTTTGATTAGAGATTATATCGATTTGAATATACCAGATGAAGACACTCCCATTAAGAAGGGAGTTTCTAACTTAAAAGGGCTTAGAAAATTGGCCAGTCCCCCAGTATTGGACTTCGCAGATAAACGTACTGGCACCGATTCAACCACCAATAACGATTCTGATAAAGGAAAAGGTAACGATGATAAGAACAATGTCGAAGATCAATCTGGAGTTGAATTTGACAGGCAATATTTGACAACTCTAAACGAATTAATTGCGCTTGTGTCGGAGTTATTCGATACCAACAGACAGGAATTCGACAGGCTTGGGGATAAATTAGACAATTTAGGAGAAAATTTGAAATTATTGATGCAGTTACATCATGAAGCAAAAATCGATTCAAGCTTAATTCCGTTGCACCCTTTATCGGGGAAACAATTTCCTCATCTGACTTATCCGGTTGATAGCCCCCTGCGCATTATCTATTGTCCCCCGGGATACTCTTACTGTTCCGGTTCTTTTTACCAATCTACTCGAGCTGCTACTAAGCAGCACACGACCGGAGATATTGATAATTGGGCCCAACACTCTTTTTCAATCTGGCTTACTAGCACATGTATGGTTTTACCGTTTACTCTTCTTTTGCTGAATATCATGTAGCCTATATAACATCTCTCTATTTATGTTTTACCAAACCATTCAATGTATATCTATATCTGAATTTTTCCCCCTTAAAGCATGGCGGTGGACCAATACCGTTGAACGATGGCCGTTTATCTCACCAATCGATTGCGCATCAGATCTTCGAGTCGTGGAACGCCGTATCGGTGAAAAGCTTTTCCCAAAAGAAAAAAGAAAATTCATTATCTATCGAGCGATTTGAAAAGATTAATTAGATACTTAAATAGATATCTTTCCAGTTTTTCTTCTACCACTATAGGATTTTCTCATCATGGAAGCTGAAAAGAAAAATAATACCCAGGTTGACGTTAATTTAGAACTTGAACATTCAAGCTCCAAATCAAATGAAGATTTCTCTGGTGTTTTAAGTCATGGAGGCCACCACGGTGGTGGAGAATTAAAAAGAACCTTTTCCATGTGGTCGGTATTGGGAGTTGGTTTTGGTTTGACTAACTCATGGTTTGGTATTTCTGCTTCTTTGATTACCGGTATTCAATCTGGTGGTCCATTATTGATTGTGTATGGGATTTTAATCATTGCATTTATTTCTTATAATGTTGGTATCACTCTTTCTGAATTATCATCGGCTATACCTTCTGCTGGAGGTCAATATGTTTGGACTCGTGTTTTGGCCCCAAGAAAATACTCAAGTTTTTTGGCTTATTTAGACGGTGCTCTAGGTTGGGCTGGTGCTCTATTCACTAGTGCTTCAATGGCTTTATCTGTCTCCACAAATATAATGGGATTTTGGAATTTAATGCACCCAGATCATGTTACTGAAAGATGGCAATTGTTTGTTGTTTATCAAATTGTTAACCTTATTTTGGTTTGGTTCAATTGTTTCGGTAGAATTTTACCAATTGTTTCAAAATCTGCATTATACATTTCATTATTCTCTTATGTAGTAATCACAATTACTGTCTTGGTATGTTCGAGGGGTAATTATCAACCGGCTCATTTCGTGTTCAAAGATTTCGAAAATGGTACTGGTTGGGATTCTGCTGGTATTGCATTCATCGTTGGTTTAGTCAATCCAAATTGGTCGTTTAGTTGTTTAGATTGTGCTACTCATTTAGCTGAAGAAGTCTTACAACCGGAAAGAATCATTCCAATTGCTGTTTTGGGTACTGTTACTATCGGTTTTGTTACTTCATTTACTTATGCAATTTCAATGTTTTTTTCTGTCAGAAATTTAGATGACATTCTTAATTCAACTACCGGAATGCCAATTTTAGATATTTACCATCAAGCCTTAAATTCAAGAACTGGTGCCATTTGTTTAGGAACTTTGATTTTGTTAACTTCCTGTGGTTGTACTATTGCTTCTCATACTTGGCAAGCCAGATTATGTTGGTCATTTGCTAGAGACAACGGGTTACCATTTTCTCGAAAGCTTTCGATGGTTGATAGAAAATTAGGTATCCCGTTAAATGCCCATCTTTTTTCATCAGTCATTGTTTCGATCTTAGGATGTTTATATTTAGCTTCTGATACTGCTTTTAATTCAATGGTTGTTGGTTGTATCACCTTCTTATTATTGAGTTATTCTGTTCCAACTATTTGTTTATTATACAGAGGTAGAAATAATATCAAACATGGTCCATTCTGGTTAGGTAAAATTGGTTTGTTCGCTAATGTTATTACCATTTGTTGGTCATTATTTGCTTTGGTATTCTTTTCATTCCCAACGTTCATGCCTGTCACCGGTGACACCATGAATTATATTGCTGTCGTTTATGCTGTCTTTTTGATATTGGTATTAACCTATTGGTTTTTCCCAATCAAGAAATACTCTTGTAGAGAAAGTTTCGCCGGTGGTAGAGGTAATGATGATGAAGAAGAATTCCCGGATGTTTGTAAATATAATATTTAATTCAACGGATAACTTATTTAATTCCCCAATCGTTTAATTTAGAGAAAATAGACATTTTATATTTCAATCCCACTGTTGTATTAAAACAATTACACTTTTTCTTTTGAAGATCACCAGCGCAAAAGAGTCTGACATTTTCTGATCAAATTCAATATACCTGAAGAATTAGAGTTAAATTACGACGTAAAGCACAATTAATAAACCAGTCAAGAGACTTTGAGTTCAAATGTTCTTGTCAAGTTATTTTATTCAAGTCCATAGTATCTTCATAGAAACAAGAGAAAGTGTGAAGGCATTTCTCGTTAGATGTGATCCCCTAGCATTAAATGATATCGAGTCACAAAAAGCATAGTTTTCAGTAAATAACAAAGGACAATACACATTACGTAAGATTTAAAGTATAGAAATATAGAGATACTTGAAACAAGTTTCAAAATATAAATGTATGGATCTTCTGACACCTCTCTTTCATAAAAAGTCCAGACAGGTTCTTATAGACACAATTCACTCTCTCCATCAATGATCGCATTAATAAATGATAGTTCGTATCCATTGTTATATAGTTGCAATGTAAATATCAAGAACTGATACTTACTCTGCGGATAACATTGAACACCATCAACAATGCACTGTCTAATATGATGGATTACTTTTGGACAAAGTTAATAAAAAAAAAATTTTCAAATCCCATCTCTCATTTTTATAGCACTAAAGTCGTGCCCAGCTGTAGTAGTAGCTACTGCCACTGCTTCTGCTCTTCTTCGGTCGCACTTTTTTCACTCGAAACCGTGATAAACAACTACTGGATATAATGTCATTATTTGGTCAATCTTCCACTAGCAATCCAATTGGTGGCAATACTGGTGGTGGACTCTTTGGAACTAACAACAACACGAACACCGGCTCCAATGCTCCGTCCAATACGACCGCTAACCCTAGCGCATCGACTCCGTTGTTCAGTTTTGGAAATCTGAATCAGTCTCAACCACTGGCGCCAACGCCTGCACCAGCACCTGCACCAGCGCCGGCTCAAGGAGGTCTATTTGGTGCTAAGCCTGCCACCCAGACTGCTCCAAATTCTTTGTTCCCTTCTAATTCCGGTTCTGCCCCAGCTCCTGCCCCAGCTCCTGCTCAAGCTCCTGCGACCGGGTTGAATTTCAACAGTAACACCAGCAATATATCTTCCAGTACTATCCCAAAATCCAATGTCACATCGACAAATTCGACTTCGAAATTACTAAAGGATTTAATCGAATCAGCTAACAATTTACCAAAGTCGAACAACCACGATCTAGGCTCGGTTCATTTGACGTTGAATGAATTACAACGTAAATCTAATGAATTAAGAAAAGTAAAGGATGATGCATCAAGTTTCACGAGGGCCCATTACCTCTTAGCTTCAAGTGGTATCAGTGCTGAAGAAATTGAAACTGATTTGAAGTCTATAGACTTTCCGGTCGATCGTCATGGCCTTGGACAATCAGGCCAGGTAACTGTGACCTCTAATAAAATTGTCAAGCCAAAACACGTTGGTATTGACCAATTCTTGAACAACAAAAAAGAAGAGAATATATTAACTACCATAGAACAATCACTTACTGCAGCATCAAAGGACTTTGACGATTATATAAGTAAAACAATATCAATTGATTGGAAAGTGAAGAGAAATGAGTTGAGAAAATCGATTATGAATCAAAGTTTTAAGGAACCACAAACTGATGATTCCGTGACGAAGGCGATTACTTGGAATAAATCGATTGCAGGTAACTATAGTATCCTTGCTCCTTTAAACAATTCTTCAACATCTTCAAATGAAAGGCTGTCATCAAGACAATATACCAGAGATAAATTTGAGAATTATGCCACTGTTATTTATCAATTGAACGAGTCAAGAATGCAAAATCACTATTTCCCGTTATTTTCAAGCTTTGAAGATTTAAATAAAGCCAGCAATGATTTGAAGTCTAAACAAATAACTGATGTTTATAAAATTCTTATCCAATTGACCGATGAGGACAAAACTAAAGTCAGTCAAGAGCAAAAATTTTTCGAAAAGTATCAAAGTAGTGATGACCAAGCTATTTCCCAATTAAATACAACCATAATTAAAAACAGTAAAGATTACTTGGAGACCCAATTCTACCAATACATGGATGAAATGTATAATAAGGATAATGATAAACTGGACTTTTCACCTCCGACCAATATTAATAAAGTAAAGTTTCTTATTAATAAAATCATCATGAAAAATAATCAAGGATTCGATGATAAAACTCTCAAAGTTAATGGAACCCCAATATGGGCTTTGATATATTATATGATGAGAAGTGGATTATACACTGATGCATTGGAGTTAGTATTATCTAATAGAGAAATGTTTGAAAAATTCGACAAAAATTTCCCGTTATATCTTAAAAAGTATCTTGAAGATGATAAATTCAATTTACCTAATGATTTAAATGACAGATTTGTATCCGAATTCAATCAACAATTCGGGTTCATCAGTCAAGATTTCCAAAGTCTGTTTGACCCATATAAATATTCTGTCTACAAGATCATTGGTAAATGTGACTTGTCCAAAAAGTCCTTGCCATCTCTTCTCAATGTCAGTATTGAAGATTGGTTATGGTTTCATTTATCGATAATTAATGAACAAAGTAATACTTCTGAATTGATATATGAGAATTATAGGTTGGAAAATTTACAGAAGCAAATCATCCAAATGGGTGCCAGAAAATTAAATTCTTCCTCTAATAACCCAATGTATTTGAAATGTTTAACGATGGTTGGTCTTTATGAATTGGCTATTCTGTACGCCTTTGAGTTCATGAGTGAAATTGATGCTGTACATTTGGCTATTGGATTGAACTATTATGGATTATTAAAAGTGGCCAGTAATATTACTAAAGATGAATTAATCTATCTTAATCCATCGTCAAATATTTATGAGGTAAATTTCCTGAGATTAATTGGATCATTCACCAGAACCTTTAAGATCAGTGATCCAAAAGTTGCCTGTCAATATTTGATTTTGATCAGCCTTTCAAAAGGAGGTAATTCTCAACCAGAAATCTCTCAATGTCACGAAGCCTTGAGAGAATTGATATTAGTGTCTAGAGAATTTAGTCTATTATTGGGCTCTTTGGATGTCAAGAATGGTGAGAAAATCAGTGGATTATTAGAAAATCAAAGATCTCTTATTAAATTAGATGATTTACAAGATTTTTACAATCAAATAATTGAGTTGAGTGCAAAGAAATGTGAAGAAGAAGCCATGGTTTTTGATTCTTTATTATTATATCAATTATGCCAAGAATATGATACTGTACTTGTGATAATCAATCGAATTTTAAGTGAGCTTATTTCCACGACTGAATTAGATAGATCTTTAATCAATGCTGGAAATTATGATGATACCAATTCGGAAAATACGGTGGAAAATAATATTGTATTGTTGAGCAAGCATATCGTTAACACATTTAATAACAATGGTTCGATATTGAGCAAAATCAATAAATCTTTGAAAAATAAATCCGATATTTTATTATCAATTGTATCAATTAGAGAAGCATTCCTTTTGAAGAATTTTAATCAAGTTTTATTAGATATTGAAACGTTAAATTTATTGCCTATAAAATCGAACTCTGATCTTATTGAGATCAGAAAGTTGGCCGATTATGCCCAGAATTCCTTGGATGATAGCATTTTGAAGGTTGTCCCTTCATTATTAATAATAACTATGACGTCTATCTCCCAGATAAATTATCAAATTTTAACCAAGACTTTCAAAAGCTTGGCCAACGAAAGTCAAGAAATAACTAGATTGAAAGCCATGGCCAAAAACTGTATGATATTCTCGGGAATTATCCAATACAAAATGCCTAGAGAAACATATAGTCTTTTAATCCAATTAGAGAGTCAATTATAATCTTTAGTAATATACAAATGCATTAAATTTTCCGACTGCGATCTAGTAAACATGGTCAAGAAGAAAGAAATCAAGAAATTTGAATTTCCATCCAATTTTAGTACTCTAAGTACCGATTTTACGAAACTGTTTTTCAAACCAACTACCGAAACTATAGTTGACGACCAAATAGTTGTTATTAATAAATTTTTCGACCCTAAGTTATGCAATGAGCTCATTAAATCCTTCAGTGCATTGGAGCTAGAAACAACTCCACTCATAAAAAGTAAAGATTATGCTGCTAGGGTTAATGACAGGACCCTTATCGAAGATTCAGAAGCTGCAAGACATCTCTGGTCTTATCTTCAACAAATTTTGCTTCAAGATGATTACGGCGAAAATATTGTGCAAAAGACATTTGATAATGCCATAGGCTTAAATCCCCAACTAAGAATCTATCGGTACCAAAAGGGACACTATTTCGGTAAACATTATGATGAATCTGTTAAGAGTTTGAAGGGGAAGACCAAGTGGACGTTGTTGATATACTTGACGGGGGACGAGGAATTCGTGGGAGGAGGCACTATATTTTATCTTGATCACAAGACTCCTTTGAATATTCATCCAAGCAAAGGTATGGCATTACTTCATAAACATGGGGATGACTGTTTAATGCATGAGGCTGAATTAGTGAAAAATGGTTTCAAATGGGTGTTAAGAAGCGATGTTGTATTTTAAATAAATAACTATGTACATTATACCATTTTGGTAATAGATTTGGTCATAAAAAAATCATCAGTTTCTAAAATGGTATCATTGAAGGAAAGGTTGGGGATTAGTCTTTTTCTAATCCATCCACTAAGCTTATTTTGAATATTTGCCTGGCTATATCTTTGATCTATTAAATAAATCATCGAATAATCATTGATATGTCTAATACTTCTCCCGATACTTTGGTTAACTGATCTCATACAAATGTTTTCAACAAAATCCCGACTGGCCTGAAATGCTAGTGATCTTGACCCAGTTTTTTCTATTGTTGTTTGTTCGATGAAGTTTTTTTTTGCAATCAATTCTCCCGATAAAAGATTAGGATATGGTAATCCCACCATGATTACAGCTCTAGCCAATTCATTCAGAAAATTTATTCCTTCGGATAATTTCCCCCCGACTACGGAGAAAAGAATTGCTCCTTTATCACTCGTTTGAATAGTTTCTGTATAATTACGGAGTAGTTTATCCACTTCATTAGAGGAAGGCTCAATGTATAGTGATCCCTTCACTTTTTCGAGTTGGTCAATAATACCTTGTTTTTTCCATTCTGATATTAGTTCATTCAAGTACTTATAACTGGGAAAAAACACAACGACTCCGTTTGGTATTTTTCGACAGAGACTTGTCAAGTAGTTCCCTAGACTTAATACTAATTTTGGATTAGTTCTGTTCTTAAACAGAAAATCGAATATTTGTTCTGCATTTGACGATACGGGAATAACTTTCAAATTAGCATCGGGGATGACATGATCACAAGAAAACTTGTGGATGTCTTTTGTAGATAAATAAGGAAATAAATAATCAACATAATCGTTCATTGGTTCCATTGTACCACCGGCTAATATTAAACACCTACATTCCTCGACGATAGGCTTGAATATCTCCGATGGATCAAGAAGCATATATTTAATCGAAGGATTATCATTTATTGTGGTATCCCAAAAGAACTTTCCCTCCTTTGTTGGATTACTAAGGCATTTCAAGAAATTCACAAATTTAAATAACAAAGGATTAGAACTGGCTCTATAGTCTTCAGTATTACTTTCAAGATATGTTTCGATTTTGAAAGCAATTCTTGATTTCTTTAAATAACCATTCAATTTGTGAATGTTGAACAAATCACCCGTGTTATGGGAGAAAATATCGCTCATATTGATTATTGATCCAGATTTTATGATCTTATTATTCTTTGAATTCGTGATGAACTCTGCCAATATTTTACATATCTTTATCACCTTCATTAAATTAATTCTATTCCCAGAATTTAGTCTCTTTAAGAATCTCGATAAGTACTGTTTTAAACAAGTATATAATTGGGTTAGCTCGTTAAATGAAATGGTTGCAGAGTTTAAAGCACCTATGGTATCCAATAAATTATGTGCTTCATCAACAATGATGATGGAATTTTTGATATTCAAGTTCATTCCTTCACGGGCGTTGTCTTGTAATAGCATTTGATAAGGTAAAGATATGACTTCCGTTAATTTCAAATTTTCTCTTACTGAATAATAAGGACATACTTTCAAATACTCCCCTAGCAGCTTTAATTCTTGAATATCATGAACTTTAGTATGACTATATTCATTGAACTGTTCTTTGATGGTAGGTTCTTTTGTATTACACAAAAAATGGCATTTCTCTTCTTTCTTGTTAATATCAGTACAAGCATCATTTACTGATTCGGGACTGGAGAGAGCAGAAACCTTGGGATGAACGCAGAGTTGTTTACGAGAACCAAGTGGGATGAATTTTATCCTTTCTTCTATATCACCAATAGAAGATTCAAAGCTTGTTAAACTCAACTGTCCTGCAAATTGGTGCAACTGAGTGTGAGTTCTGGAAGAGAAGAAAATTTTGGGAGAATCCAGTTGCAGTATATCAGTATTTTTGAAGCCTGAATCGTTAACTTTTCGAAGTAGCCTGTTGACTTCATCTTTCAACTGTTCATTGGTATCAATAGTTTCCCCATCACTATGGTAATCTTCTGGAATGAACTCGTTATCGTGAGGTGTTTTAGCTCTTTTCATTTTCCGATCAGGAAGCTCATGGACCTTTTGAATTCCTCGAGAATATTCTTTTGCAGCATTATCTAACAGTAATTCATAATTCTTCAAGCCCTGCTTATGTTTGGACAAAACTGTAGTTTCATAAGCTTGATTCACCCACTCCGGATCTGAGTCTGAGTCTGAGTGTGAATCTTCTTCACCAAAACCGTAATCTGATACCTTGATCGGGTTGGCTTTTTTCTCGTTTCTTAACCACGACATAGTGGAGCATATCAATGATAATGTTTTACCTGTCCCTGTAGGGCTCTCGAACAAACCAACTTTGATACCCCTATCTATGGTATTATATATTTCGTTCATGAGTCTAATTTGGACATCATAGGGATCATATGGATGATTATACTTATTACCACTTGTGGTGGTCATAGCAGTTGCAACGCGTAAATCATTATCTAACCAAATTGGGGGATGAGGTGAGAATGGCTGCAAAAAATAAAATTTATTAACTATAATTTGTTTCTATACACCATTTGCTTGAATTCGTTCAATCCGTCGATGTCGGTGCATGATCCTCCACAAACCACAATTACTATAACATCGTCAGATTTGACATTGGGGAAACTATCGTAAAGTACATCTAGTCTATTTAAAACCACACATGCGGCAGCCCCACAAGCTGGTTCGATAATAACGTTGAATAATTTCTCAAATTCTACCACGGCTTTTACTGCTTCTATGTCATCGATAGTTTGAAACTTGGTTTTATTGTTAGCATCTTGGTGTAAATAATTATGTAAACTCTGTTTGGACAAATACGAACAAGCCAATGATGTTGCTAAGGATTTGACTGACAGTAACGTGAAAATCTCTTTCTTCTCGATTGTCTCAGCAAATGTAGGTGCTTGTTTGGTCTCGATCAATAATACATCCGTTTTATATTGATGACGCTTCAATCCTTGTAATATCCCATTATAGAGCCCACCCCCACCAATCGAACAAACAACACCCTTTAATTTATCATCTGGTATATCGGTTGATTTAATCTCATCAATTAAAGTAGAGTGACCTTGCCATATCAATTCATTTTCAAAAGGATGACAATAAACTTTTTCAAATGATTTATCAATCAAGGCCATCTTCGTTTGCAAATATTTATCAGCATCGTTGATTGAATCGCCAAACTCTAAAACCTCTGCTCCATAATCTATTAATTTCTTTACGATAATCCGTTTGGTAGTACTCGGAACAGCGACAGTACATTTAACCCCAAAAAATTGGGCCAGGTAAGCAGCAGCAAGTCCGGCATTACCACCACTCGAAGCAAATATCCATATTTTGGCATCCTGGCTTTTAGCTCTTGCTTTGCTAATAGATTGTTTAATTAAGTTCCCAATTCCCCTCAATTTAAAGCTTCCGGAAGGCTGCTCATATTCATTTTTAAACATAATTCGACATGGAGGTTTAAAGGGTAACTTATCGGTTACTTCCACTAATGAAGTTTGTACAAATGGGTTACGTGATATTTCTATCTCTCTCAAAGACATTGTCTACACGATAAAATAAAAAAAAAAGAAGAGAAGTATTTCAATTAATAATTATATATTTGGTGCCTCATGGGGTCTTTAAGTATAAACAGATAAGAAAGTTTAGCAGCCATTTATGACTCGGGTATCCCAAAATCGCAGCAAGAGTTTGACTGCAGTGCCTGTTTGACTCTGAAATTTGGTGGGGTGTAGAAGGTTGGGGACAGGGCTGCGAATCAGCCTAGTAAAGTTCGGATACTGAAGGAGTTAGTATACATTATTGTTACATATTTAAAGTTTTGCCGCTTACTAGACTTATCTATAAATTTGATGGCAGCTATGATTTATAAATTTTATTACCGGTAATTACACAATAATTCAATGTCTTCAATAAAATGTTAGCCAAATCATGGTGATGAGGTTGTCTAATAAGATAATTGAATTTATTTAATTCATCGGTATAGTTGGATGCGTCGATTAATGGTAAGAATGTTAGTTTACATCTGGACCAAAAATGGCCCGAAATTGATGCAACAACCAGTTGATATGAATCATGGATTGAAACAGTAAATGAGTCATGTACAAATTCATTTTCCATAGCGATAGTTACCGATTCATCATCAAAGGGTAATTTAAAAGATTTGTTCAGTCTTAAATAGAATGATATCAAAATAAACTTATCATAGTCAGATGTTATTTCAAATTTATGGGAAACGATTAATTCAATTAAGAATTTCATTATGTATTCTTCAATGACCTCTTGCTCTTTTGTGAGAGATTGAATGAACTCATTGAGTTTCTCTTCGGGGCTTTTCACTTCAGGATCCAATTTAAGGGCACTGATTTTAGTTATCAAACTTTGAATAGCATTAATGATTACAATATTTATGTTGAAAACGGTTTGGAGATTGAATACCAATGGGTTATGTGTGAAACTGTTGATTAATCGTTCTACTAAATCCTCACTTTGGAATCCGCTCAATTTGATGGGATTAACTGATGGCAAAACCGATTTGAATTTCTGTAATTGATCCATGTAATCATCAATAAATTCTAAGGATGATGCTAACTGAATACCTTTAGGAAACATCAAAATACTTTTGTTGTAATGGTAAAACCAAATTTGATTCACAGCACTGACTGATGTCTGAAATGCACTGGGGTATTCATGATTAGCTATTGTATCTGTAGTTGTAAAGGCAACTTTGAATTCACTTTTTGAAAGAGTTTTATAATTTAATGCATTCTTAGGGTATATTTTATAAATGATCCCCAAAACCCCATTAGGATTACAAGTAATATTATAGACCATCATGTTACCTTCTGCTGTTTTTGAATATTCATCTGTTTTGTCACTTAATTGGTACTCTAATAAGCGTCTTGAAATCAATTTTTTCAATGGTTCACACTCACTTACCAAACCCGTATTTATATTGACCATTTCAAAAGCCCCAAATTCATAACTAATTAATAGACTCTCGTCATTCACAAAGAGAATACCAGCGACATTTCCTCCCGACAAAGACAACATTTTGATTTTAGAATACGTGACAATCGAATTATCCTCATCGCTAGTGAGGGCAAATACAATTACCTTAAAGGGTAAACATATCACAAGTAGATTTTTATTCCACAACACTGTACTTATTTTAAATCTTGAGGAATCAAGTATAACTTGGTAGCTCTCTGAAGACTCATTCCATACCCCTACTTCATTTTCATTTGTTATAACAGCGATATGCAAATTCTGGTTGACAAAATGTGGTCTAAAAGATCGAATTTGTTTGTTAATTGGTAAAGATATAATCAATGGTTTAAAATCATCTCTGAAAATCTGGAGCTTATTATTCATGGTAAGAATTATAATTATGTCTTTGTCGTTGTTTCGTATAAAATTGAAATCCTTAACTTTCAAATCATCGAGATCGTCACTATAAATTTCATCATTATCTTCTACCCCAAGTTCCAGTAATAAGATATCAAAGAAGTTGTAAACTACCTTGTATTGGTCAAGAAATTTATCGAATCTTTTGAGCACCAAGAATTCACCCGTATTCAACAACACTCCCAATAAACAATCTTTATCGGATGAGGAGGGGGCGGACCATTGATGCTTAACATAATTTGGTTCATTAATTCGATTAAAGTAAAATTTAGAAGACGATGCTGTAGCTACAACTTTATTGAATTTCCCCACATCCAAGGTCATTAGTTGTTCTTCTTTAAGAATAGGACTTTCATGAAATAACTCGGATGAGTTCAAAATATTGTCTATATTCAAATGTTGTTTAGAATCGCTATTATACTCATTTTTCGTCATGATTGACTTGTGTAAATTGGGAAGTCTTGGATCTAAAACGACCAATTGGGTCCCATTATTTATGGCTAATTGCAGATTGTTCGACCATTGTCCTGGATCACACACACTAGGGGCTACCAATGCCCTCCCAATAGTAATGTCTTTTATCATGTTTATGTCGCGAGTAAATAATTTGACAGTATTACGCTTAAGCAGAAGTAGATTTAGATGCGAACAGTCAATAATTACTGCAAAATTCAGGTACTTAAGCGAGTTAACGATTTTTGGTTGGAAAATGACAAAAATCTACTAAGATGTTTCGTTGTGTATTAATCTATTAATAATGTACAAATAGGTTAGGGGGATTTCAAGAACTTTATATGTTCAGTAATTTCCGAACAGATCCTTGTTCTATCATCCAGGCCAATTTCAGGGACTTTCTTGATTTCGATATTCAAATCACAGAAAAGCCATTGTAAAGTTGACATGATTGAAAGCTCGACATCATGACCAAAAGTTTCGGCTATTATGTTCTTTTCATACAATCTTCGTCTTTCCCCTGATCCAGTCTTTGGACCTCTACCATTACTATTATGAATGAATAATTCGGATAATTTGAATTTTGGCCAATTAGCGTGTAAAAACATTAGATTTGATGACTTGAAATAATGATAATTGTAATTCAGGTGTTCAGCATCGTTTGCATCATTTGCGTAATCTGGAGTATCTGTTGACCTGAAAAAGTCAATGTTAATATCTTGAAAAAAATCAACCATTGGGTCGTATTGTCCCATACCGAATAATTCATGTCTATGTTTGTCATTGAAGGGTCCAAATTCTCTATTGAACTCTTTAACTTGATAATATGGTAGTCCCAATTTATGAGCAGAAGCTATAAACGTTTCCTTATCACCTTCACCAGCTGCCCCTTGACTCAATAATGGATAGAAAAATTGAGGTCCATAAAAATTGTAATACATGGAAAGTATTAAAGTCTTGAAATGCACTTGCTTATTGATCAAAAGTTGACCAGTTTCTGATGATGCTTCAGGTATAGTACCCTTTGAGTCATGGAAAGAAATTTCTGGAGATTCACCTCTCTTATCATCATTGAAATAACTATTTCTAACCCTTTCCTTTGGATTCACTGCTATATCAGCAATTTTATAGTAATTTGGCGATGTGGATCTTCTCCATAAATCGGGCCAAATCACTAAATGATCGTGAATAAATGGGCCATTCTTAAATAAGGCATCAGGATTCCTAAGAGGTATGTTATCGGCGTCAAGATAAAGCACATTCTGGAATGATGATATTAACAAGGCGACGTTTTTCAACTGATATCCCTTGATATCTTTAATAATATCCTTTGGTAGATAATTGGACATAACTTTACAACGACCGTTTAATGCAGGTAAAACCAGATTACATAAATCAACATCATAATCACCATCATTGGGAATGATTAACTCAACTGGTAATTTGGAGCCCGTTGATCTTAGCATTTTAATCGACAAAAGAGCTAATTGATTATAATCGTCACCTCCCAAGTAAACTATACCATCACCTTTCATAAAATCATTATATTTACTGAATTTCAAAAGATTTGGGGGAAAACTTTCCATCATCTTTGATAAATATAACAGATGACTCTTTTTCAAATCACTCAATTCATCTTTATCTAATCTAATGTAATTAGATAACAACTCTTCGGTTCTTATTGCTTCAGTTAAATAATTTTCCCTTAAATGACCCCCGTAAAGGGAAATCCTACCATTATGATTGGGATAACGATTTTCCTCTTTTGCCATTCTATAATGATCATCATCATTGATGGAACCAATTGTAGGTTGACTGGTGAGTATTATGGTGAAAAGTTGCTCAAAAAATTTGACAAAAGAAGATTTAAAAGCATCCTCATATTGCAACTTGAATAAAGGATTTTCTTGCTTAAACTCATCCAAGGAGGTAGTTGATAAACTCGAAACATTAGAGTAATCGTATTCATCAATGTAAATCAAATGATACCCCTGGGATTTCAAATCTGTTGGATCAACTATAGGTCTTTCATCAAATAATTGGTATCTGGGCATTTCCGAACCTCCCTTCTTAGATGGTTTTGAAATGGTCTTTTCCAAAATAGCAAATTTAGTCTTCTCATCTTGATGATATACCTTGGCCAAAGATTGTTTACCAGTGGCAGCCCTTACAATGGAACTATGATCGAAATGGGGGGATTTTGCGGTTATATAAACAAGATTTATTATGACCACGATGGCACACACAAGAGATATTTTCCTAAAATGCCTTGATATGTTTATGTTCAACATGGTACTGAGAAAAAAGGCTCTAAAGCTAATTTGATAAATTGTTAATGTAAAAAATTAATGCTTAGCCACGCGACAGACTATAATTGATACTACGCACAGAGCTACCTTTTTTCAATAGAGAGAAACTCATGTTAATTAATGTTTATTTGGAGCGCTTCATTTCAATAGTTTACAAGAAAGGCTCCTATAGGTTTACATTGAATAAAGTTTAAGTGTTTATTCGTACTGTTATTCTTTATTTTGACTTTCTCGGACTCGCTCTTCGTGTCAAGATCAATCCGCTACTAGGAGAATAATTACGAATAAGGTACAATCATCCGCGTGGGTAGGCCGCCGCGTGGATGGGCCGCCGCATGGATGGTGTTGGCTTTGTTGTTTTATTTGTAAACATAGTTGAAATATGTCATATAATGACGAGAGGTGCCGCATTAAAAATGGGTAGTTATAATAAGACAAGAGTCATAAACACAAGAAACTAGTCTTTTCTCTGAACCATCAGTTTGGTTATATGCCGCAAGAGAAAGTCGATAAGTTTTTCTAGCAAGCTTTCTTGTCTCATTTTGCCGGTGTATTTTATGTCTGCGCAGGCTCCACCCATCCCACCCAAACATTTATCGCCTGTCAATTGCTTATCGCGCAAAGTCCTGTGACTATCATGGACCATCCATTTGACATAGAACAAGATAATAACCCTTCATTATATGGTCAGTCCTTTCAGAATGAACAATATTTTGACAACTCTTTGAATATCCTGTCAACTTTGGCTACGTTATTATCTTCTTCGACCCTTGAGATATCCATTGATAGAACCGAAAAGTTAACCAACTCGTCAATTATTGTTTATTTGATCACTATAAAAGACACAAAGTCTCCCGAAACAATTGTAGTAAAGAGACGATATAGTGAATTCAAATCTTTGAGAGATAGTTTATTGAAACTTTACCCAACGAAATTACTACCTCCTGTTCCCGAAAAACATTCATTGTTATCTTATGTTTGGAATTCAATCAACAATCATGATGAAGTTGAATTGATTGAATTTAGAAGACGATTTTTTCAGAAATTCTTGCAGGATTTATTATCCTTCAAACTTCTAAGTTCAAACCCGGTTCTCCATAAATTTTTGGATCCTAATTACGAACTTTGTTGGAATAATGCATTAAATGAACCACCGGTTACCAATATCCCTAGAAACTTATTACTAGCCAATCCCCTTAATCCAACAGACCCGAACGGTCTATATTTATTATTACCCAAAATCAATACGTTTCATAATAATAATATTCTGGAATTATATAAACTAAATTTGGATCCATTATCACGAGTAAATGATTCGTTGCTCAAATTGAGTAGTCAAATCAATTTTACTAAATTACCTCCTAATGATTTTACCACAATACCAGACAACATAATCCATATTGAAAATTATCTTTTAAATAATTTGAAGGTGGTTAAATCTTTGAATCGTTCAAGTATCGGGCATATTAAAAATTTCAAGTCGTTACTATCCATATTAATTAACTTGGGAGGGAACTTAAATAACTTTTCTTTGGAAATTTATGAGTTGAATATGCAATTGAGTAACCATATTGAAAAATTTGGTTCGATTATCGATTCGAGTTTTTTGAATTTTGAAAGTTTCTTACTTTCGAGTTTCATCCCATTTTGGCACGAGTCAATAAGTCAAATTTATCAATATCTTAATATAGCTTTGAATCTTTTGAATTTCTACAAGTTTAAAATTCATCAATTCAAAATACTATTCCATACTAAATTCCTGGTATTTAATCAATTAACCAATTTGAATAGTTCGCTAAATTTGAATGACTTGAATCATTTAAGTGAATTAAATAGCCCTTCAATCAACCGATTAGTGAAGAGTGCCAAATTATCCAATCAATTACATAAAAAGAAATCCTGGTTTAGAGTGTTTGGAGGAAATGGTACATCAATTGCACCTCAATCACGACCTCCATCACTGGAAAGTATTACTACAACGGTAACTGAAGAAAGTCCAAACTTGGATAGTCCAGATTTAAAATACAAAATTGATCATTTAGAACAAGAGTTATCTAAATTAGATCAATTAATTGATTTAATGAATAAGGATTTGGTTCTTTTAACTGATGAAATTACGAATAATTTAACGATTTTTGTTAAAACTATAGAGAAGAAATGGTTGAATATCTTTTTGAAATTTATTCAATCTAGTAAACAATTATTCATCGAAAATCTAAATAATTGGCAAGATTTCAAACAAGTGTTTGAAGATGAATAATGCATACAGTCATACATACACACTCGCTTATTCCCAAACTGGAACCAACGCTTCTCACTCGCTTGATTCTCTCTCAGCTTGTCGCGATTACTTCTCTCTTAATCTCACAGTGGCAACATGTCAGCAATGGATATAGATAATGATATCTCCACAGTTTTAGGCAACATAAGACAAGAAACTGATGTTGAAGATTTGATCAATTTAACATTTCAATTAGAAGATTACTCAGAAAGAAAATTGTGGCATCAATTGACCGTTGCTTTAGAAGATTTTTTCAAACTTAGTTCTGACGATTTGAAAGTTCAACTCTATAATCAATTTATTAGTCAATTTACCAAGAAATTAAATACTATCAGAGTGACCGATTTACTTTTACAAGCCTTTGGGGGAAATAAACAAGTATGTCTCGAAAATTTGTTGGAATTGAAATCAAAAATTGATGACGATTATGAAAGTTCAGTATACATAAATTTGCAAATTGCTAGATACAATATTTTAATCGAAAAGATTGATGAAGCTACCGAAATTTTAGATCAATACGAAGACAAGTTTAATTCGGTTGATAATGAATTCAGCTCTAAAATTAATGCAGCTTACTATTTGACCAAATGCCAATATTATAAACATGCTGAAAACTATAATTTGTTTTATTCAAACGGGTTATTGTACTTATCTACTTTGGAGGACTTAGATGACATTAATAAATTGGAATTTGGTTTTGATTTATCAATAAGTGCTTTATTGGGTGATAAGATCTATAATTTTGGTGAACTTATTTTACACGATATATTAAATGGTATAAAAGATTCCGATTATACTTGGTTGTATAACTTGATCATACACTTGAATTCAGGTAATTTACAAGAATTCAATAAGTCTTTAACAATCGGGGCAAAAAAATATCCAAAATTAAAATCCCATGAAGTATTTTTAAAACAAAAAATCATTATAATGAGTTTAGTGGAATTAATATCTGTAAAATCTACTTTCAACAAACAGATCAGTTTCAAGGAAATTAGTGAATTCACTGGTGTAGATATTAATGATATTGAACACTTGATTATCAAATGTTTTTCATTGAAATTGATTAAAGGTTTCATCAATCAAATTGATGAAATTTTAACCATTACTTGGTTACAACCAAGAATTCTTAACTTGGATCAAATAAAGATCTTGTCCGATCATTTGAATAAGTGGGATAATCAAGTTGAAACATTATCAAAACAAGTCCATGAAAGTGGTGGATCCGTTTGGGCTGGTGTATAGATAACATAAATAAACAAATAAGGATAAATGTCTTCATTTCTATTAAAAACATGATTTGTGTATTTTGCATTTTGATATAAATTTATGTACTGATTATGATTAATCATTTCTGCCTCTTAATCTATCATCACTTCGTCTAGTTTCATCGTCACTTTCTTCGCCAAGATCGAATAATGTGTTACTATTTGTTTGTTGAAGAGGTTTATGATTATCATCATTTTCTTGTGCTTGAGCAGATTCGTAACTTGGAGGAGCAGAATTGTTTCCTAATTCAAAACTGTCTCTACCATGATCATTTTCATCATCACTATGACTCAATAATGACATATCATCCAACTCGAATTCTGTACCTGGATTTGTACCGTCATTTTCTTCGGTACTTAATTGTTGACTTACAGCCAACATATAACTAGTTTCTGTTGGTCTCCATAACCAAGCAATACCCATAAATATGATGAAATAAATTACACTAGGAGCAAAATCGAAAACAAAGAAAGTTCCTTTCCAACTTTGTTCGATCATTTGAGTTGATGACATTGACATGAAAATAAAGCTAGCAAATATAATACCAGCAAATGTTATTAAGAAAGAAACGAAAATAATTCTGAAAAGATTCTCGTATAATTTCAATTTAATAATTTGTCTTTGTTGATTCAAGTTCGTGGTAGTTTTCTTGATAGATACTAAGATCATCACATAATAAGTAGCCAAAGAGATTGTGATTGGAATCAATGGGAACAATGCGGTCAATTGATCAATCGAATCATCATCTAATGCGGCAGTTGAATTGGTGGCCTCTTGTGTATCAAAATAATAACTCGTGGACAAATACAAACAAGATGCTAAAAAGTGGAATCCTGCTAAAAGTTTACACCTTAACATAACTTTCTTCTCTAATTTAACAGTGACAACACCATAACCCAAAGCGATTAAAAGCAAAAGAAAGAAAGAGAATGTTAACTTACTGGCATTCAAAACAGACAAAAATCCCATGTAAAACAAATTAAACCCAGACAGTGGATTCTTCGACCTGTTCAAAAGATCATAATATGACCAAACCACCAAAGTATCAAAAGTTAATAAACCCAACATGGCTAAAAGATATCTTTGTAATGGTAAAATTTGATTTTCTTTTCTCTTTTTGTAAAATTGGAATCCAAATAAACCAATGACAATGGCATATAATAAGGTTAAGATTCCGTAAGCTGGCAATTTCGGAATTTCACTGGCACTTAATTGACCAAAAGCATTTTGGAAATTAATAACACCTTTATATTTCTTGTCATCTTCATGAACAAACGTTGAAACACAATAATAACCAGTGTCATTAATTGGATAAGAAATGTTCGCCACTCCTAAATGAGTCAATTGATTAGTCAAAATAGTACTATTAGTTACATTATTATTAATAATGAATTTCCCTTTTTGCTTTTCATCACAAACCTTTAAATCATTTATAGCATTATCATCACAAATATATTTAACCTCACCATTTTCAAATCTGTGACCAATGGCATCAAAATCTTTATACTCGAATATAATGTATGTTAATTTTATATCTTCTTCATGTGGTTGTTCTGAGATTTTCTTATTCTTTTTGAATTTATCTTTACCAAATGCTGTCAATTTTAATCCAATATGAGGCTTATAACTACCACCCCAATCATGTTTGGAATACATTCCTGAACAAACTTGACTTCTATAGCCATTATCAAAGACGGCTCTATTGGCAACACATCCTACAAGGAATTGGCACAACAAGAATATCGGTACAATTACTTTCATAGTATGGGGAAACCGGATCTCGACAGTGAAAAATTAATACGCGAGGTTAATGCCAGACGGTCGCCGCTAGCTAGTGAGAAGGGCTCACTAGATAATTGCTAGGCATAGAATTATTATAATAGGATTATTATAAGGCACGTTATATTATATTGGCTATAAATTAGGGACATGAGTATATAATTAATTAAGTTCGTTGATCCGTTTCATAAGTTTCGACTCCGTATCGTTCCAAGTATCTACCAAATCTTTATAGAAATCTATTTGGTTATCACATAATTGAAGCATACTTGACTTTAATTCAGTCTTGTTAAATTTATCCCAATTTGGATATTCTTCATTAGTGATTTTACTGATTAATTCTTGAACTAACTTTGTTTGCATCTCAACTTCTTGTTCCAACTGCTCGACTTTCTTTTCCAACTTGGCCCGTTTGCCTTCGGTACTTGTAGATCCTATATTTCCACTTGAAGATGTAGATAAAGTATCTTTGATTAATTGAGTGGTATTATTTACTATACCTCCCGATCTATTCTTGATGGGTGATGGAGGTAATTGGTGAGATCTGGTGGAGTTTGAAGGGATTGACCTTAAATCAGATTTGGCCTTATCTAAATATTCTTGTAATACTTGTAGATCAATTTTCTTATTATGTTGAAGTTCAATCAAATTGGTTAAATTGACAATATATTTGGAACAATCTTTTAACGAGGTTAAAAACGATTCATTTATAAAAGTATAAGATCTTGACCAGTTTTCAGAATACTGTTTTAGACAATCGGCAAAGAATTTAAAATTATCATTCACTGATACTAAATCAGAATTGGCACTTTCATTAACAATTGATAATTTATCAAATTGTTGCAGGAATTGGTTATAATCAACCCCTAACTCTTCATTCTTCTTACTCAATCTACCAAAAATCTTGTCTAATTTTATGAGATTTTCATACATCCTTTTCAATTTGTCACTGATTTCCAAAATCTCTTTATTATTTTCCTTTTTATGCTTCGAAGGAGTTAAGAAATTCATAACTCTTTCGGTAATCAATTCTTCGTTGACAACTTTATTAACAACACTTGAAGTGAAAGATTGTTCTTTTTCTACATCACTAATATTAGTAATCTTAACATTTTTACTAAAACTTAACCAATCATTTGAGTCACTTAAAAATAAATGATAAACTGACAGTTGGGAAAGGAATTTATGGGAGTTGATATATTTGATAAACCTGTTCAAAGAATTCAATCTTTTATGAACAAATTCAGGTCCAAAAGTATCACCTGTTAAATATTTTAAATTCAGTTTGGATGGTAAAGGAGGTATCAATAAGAATGGGAAATCATTGGTTAAACAATGATATAAATTCCTGAAATCTCCGTATCTTCTTCTGACGGTGATTTTGATGGGATTTTCCTCTTTCTTAGTAGTCAACCTGATCAATGAAGGATTATCTGATTCTGTGGTTATTAAATAAGATATAAACGGTTTAGATGCTTGGTCTACATCTCTTATTGGATCACTAACTTCAGCTTCGATGAAATATCTCTCGAAATTTGCATTCATTTCTTGTTCGTGCTCTGCAAATGAACTAATTCTATCTTCAGGTTCATCCTTGTTAAGATTATCAATGGCCGATGTTCCACTTGAGTTCGTATTGAAGGAATTTCTCCTATCGCCTTCAGGTACGTCTTCATTTTCGACGTCATTAGAAAGTATCAACAGATCACTGGGACCTTCTTTGTGGTCATCTGTGATATCAATTGGTGATTGATCCTCGTCCACTTGTTCAGGACTGTTAGGGTGAGATGAAGATGTAGTTGATTTTATATCGTCGGATTTATTATCCATAGATTCTTCAACCTCGGTAATAGGTTCACTAGGGTATAAAGTACTTTCTCCCGCTTTATCCAATTGAACCGATGTAAATTGATCTTCTGTCATTATTACTACTCCGTTTGAAGTGTGCCTATAAAGTTGCTGATAACGCGAAAGCTAGAGTTGGGGCACTTAGTGATAGAGTTAATGTTGAGATACTGTTACAAAGGCATACTTTTATGAATTTTAAGATGAAGTAGTTAACTAATCGTTTACGGTCATTAATTTCAGAGGTTAAAGAACTAACCAAACACAAGATGCAATGATGGAAACCCCAATGATTGCCGTAATAATTCCTGCACCGGCTCTATCTTTAGCACCTAATTTTAAAGGAGGCGTGGTTGAAAGATCAGTACCATATCCAGCTGCTGGATTACCGACTGATGAACCACCAGTTTCGGCGGTATATGGAGGATCTACTTCGCCAACTCTAACGTTAATCATCACTTCTAAAGCAGACATTTGTTCACCCAATCCATAGTTATTATCCCAAGTACTATTGAACCAATTTAATCCACAAGTATGTCCATCACTACCACCACTACATTGACCAGCTGCAGCTACCGCAGAGGCTTTAATATATCTCATGACCGTATCATAAGTTGATGGGGCCATAACGGCTGTATGTCCTAAGAATCTAGAAAAATATGCTTTGAAAGATCTCTGATCTTGATTACAATTCCCACTACCTTGACAAGCAACTTCATACATGATATCGTTTTTGAAGAATACAGAACCGGCACTTTGTAATAAATATTCAGTTCTTTCCAACCATTTTGGATCTTCAGTATAATTATATAAAAAGGCACATCCTGACATCATTAATCCTTGATTATATGACCAAACTAATTTAGTGATATTAGTACAGTTGTCTCCAACGTTAGCACCATCATAAACTAACCAGTAAGTATCCTCGGTCAAAAATCCATAGCCATACATCCAATCCCAAACTCTTTCACACCATTCAATATATGAATCATTACCGGTGTATCTGGCTAATCTAGCACCAATATTGAAAAGACAACCATTTGAAACAGAATTCTTGTAGTCATAACCCGAATTCCATTGGAAAATTTGCCATCTCAATCCACCACCACAGTCTGCTTCATCCCATCTAGCTGACATGGTATTAAATACCGCTTGGGTCAAGGCTAACCAACTCTTTTCAGGATCATCAGGATTAGTGAAATTTCTTTCAACGGCTGTCATGACTGCCAATCCCCAAAAGCCTTGATCATCGTTACCCTCTGTTGTTGATTGATTCAATGGAATATAATTATTATCATCACCAGTTTGATGTAATAAGGCGGCTTTAATAGTATCTTCATAAGTATCATTTTGCATTATAAATTGGAAATCAATCAATCCACCCCAAACACCTCCTGCATGCCACCAATAGTACGGCCAAGTAAACATTCCAACAGTTCCTCCGTATCTATCTCCATCATAATAATCCATCACCCCTGAAGCTACAAGTCCTGTAGCTTTTTGAAGACTTTCAAGGCTATCGGGATCTAATTCAATGGCCATTATCGATGGTAAGACCATCAGAAAGATGGCCAAAAAGCGAGAGTATTCGAACCTCATATTTCTTTATAATATGATAAATGAATATCTAAAAACAGTAAGCAAAGAAGTAATTAATCCAAAAAAACTCTTTGTGAAATTTGGCTATTTTTAAACTTATCCGGTTCTAAATTTATTTAATTTTATTCCACGCTTTGATCCCCTTTAAAAAATTTTCGCGACATGAGGATTTTCTCTCTGCTTAGTAGGCAGTACCTAACAATAGACGGGACAAGGTAAAATTAATGAAATTAGAGTAACAAACCAATATACGAGTGGTCAATATGATAATATAAATTTTTATATATGTATACAATAGATATAGTTTACAAAAGGATTTTACAAACAACTGCGAGGACCAAGAAATTAGTACTTTGCTTAACTCTCATTTGTTTGTATTTTGTCTTTATCTTGGCTACCTGATTATTCTTCTGGCTCAACCTTCAAATGCAGGATCAAGAATTTTATCAATTACTTCGCCAGTTGCATCATTTAATTCAACATGATCATTAACAGGACTAACAGATGATCCATTAGTGATACTAGATTCATCGATCTTATTTTTTTCTTCATCCTTAACATCTCTTTCACTGTCATCATGAGCGTTTATTACCAGTTCATCAATAACATCGTGACCATCATTGGCATCTTCATTTGATTTAGCCGGTTCGTTCAATTCTTTACTGAGTAACTTATCCTTTTGGTTAGCGAAAATATCTTCCAAATGATGAAACTCACTGATAAAATCTTGCTTATTGATGGAGCTAATGATTGACTTAATTTCATCTTCATATTGGTCATAATTTTTATTTAATTCATCAAATACTTGTTCTGCAACACTTGAATCAAATGCTAAAGGATCAGATGATTTATTATGTAATTCATATAGTACATTAATAAATCTTAATGGATATGTGAGGAAAAAGTTATGAACTTTATGATTGAATTTAATCTTTAAAAAGTTATTGGTCAAATTATAGTCCAAAAACAAATTTGATTCACAATTAATCTTATTATTGATTTCTTTCAAACATTTATAATAGACTTTAATTGGAGTAGTATTCTTGTATTGATATTGATTCATTTCATTAATGGTTGGGGGAGTTGCACTCAATTCAGTAAAATTAGAACTGACCAAAGTAAATTCATAACCTATTGATGCAATAATTGGTTCAATAAAAATTTTCTTCAAATTGTCTAAAATAAATTCCCTAAATTGACTTTCACTATTTATGACTTTATTCATAGAATTTAAATTATCAACAAAATTTTTATCCAATTGTTTCAAGAAAATATGGTTAATAACATTTCTTTCATTATTTTCACTGATCTTTCTCAAGAATTCATTATACTCATCGAAAGCATTATATAATTTGAAAGGTTCAGAATAACAATTAAGACATAATTTATAATTTATAGAAACTTCATCATTTGGATCTAAATCTCCATTACAAATATCACAGTGGAAATTCTTTTCATCATTCTTAGGTAATTGAGTCGATTGAACTGGCAAAGCCCTTTGAGCAATTTGTTGGAAATTTAAATTTTGTAAGTATTGATTAGTACTTAATGACATTGATTGTTGTGGTATTGACATTGCATTACCGGCTAATCTACCATTATTTGAATCGAAATTATTGCCATACATATAATTTCCATTATCGGCTCCCGGAGGCATGGTTGTTGCTCCGGCAACTCCACCAACACCAATATTGTTTGGAGAATTTGAACCATTATCTCCGGAATACTGATATTGAAATTGTAATTGGTTTGAATTTAAATTCATGTTGTTATTATTATCAAATTTCTTCTTACTGAAAACATCATCATCCATGAAAATCTCATCTGAATAATTCAGACTTGGATTCTGTTGCTGAAACTGTTTCATACCATAAATCATTGTTTCTTCCGCTAATGGCTTTCTCAGTTTTTTCTTTTGCCTTTCGATAATTCTACACTTAGCACAGGTCTTATATTGCCTTACTTCTGGAGGTTCATCATCCATTCTCTTTCTTTTACAACGACGACATCTTCTAACTTCAGCCATATTGAATATCTAATTAGTTATTGAGGTTTTATTGAGAATAGATTACAAAAAATAAAACACTCAAGTTGCGTATAGTGGTTTATTTTTTTTTCCTGGTTGAAAAAAACTCTCGACATTTCAAACCGAATTTGTGCGGGTTTTGTGTAACATAATTGCGATTTTGTGTCAGGTTATTGCCTTTTATTATGTAGTGTGATTGGTCAAAACTCCCCGAAAAATCCATATCGATAAAATTGATGACAAATCGTTTTTGCCTTTTTAGTATAAATGAATGACCTGATTTTTCAAGCTGTGTCTTTGATATCACTTATGCTTTACTTATAGAGTCAACTAGATATAATAGCGAATTTTGTACTATTGATTTTTGCAACCTGCGTTTGCGAGGTGAGAACCCCATTAATAGTGAGAGACGAGTGAGGCCCGAAGAGCTGAGGTACTGAGGTGCTGAGACTAGAGACTGGGCCTATAACACCAGAGAATACTGATAACAATTCTTGGTGATACCCTTATTCCATGCCGCTTAAGTACTACACTTATTACCCTCTTTAATCCCGTATATCGAATCTTTAATGTTTGTAGATATCACCTGGCAACCGATAAATCTTGCCGACTTTTGGTAGCCAGATTTTGTCATCAGGTGGCTGGATAGAGTGCACACTATAGCGATTCTCCAGGGATGTTCTACACATTACATGTCGATCAAGTTGCACCCCTCCCCCTGTCTGTTATACTATAAGATCAATGTTCTATATATCAGCGCTCTATATATCTACATATCTACTAGCCACCATCTTGTTTTGCAAGCGTCTTTCTCCAATACCTCATTGTAGTCACCTCTCCTATTAATCCCTACAATCCGGCTTTGCTCAGTCATTTCGCACCGGCTGAGGCTTACAATTTTCAGAAATAGGGTGAACATATAGAAGCAAACCATGTCAAAATCTTTTGTACGTTCTATCAAGAACGTCGCCAATGGATATTCTACCGTTCAAGTATCGGTCAGAAATGCCACGTCAAATGATCCAACCGGACCAACCACTTATGATATGGAAGAAATCAGTAACTATACTTATCAGTCGCAAACAGATTTCTTGGAGATTATGGATATGTTAGATAGAAGATTGAACGATAAGGGGAAAAATTGGAGACATGTTGCAAAATCATTAACTGTATTGGACTACCTTGTAAGATTTGGTTCTGAAAAATGTGTCATGTGGGCTAAGGATAATCTATATATCGTTAAGACTTTAAGGGAATTTGTTCATTTTGATGAAGGTAATAAGGATCAAGGTGCTATAATAAGAGTTAAAGCAAAGGAATTGGTAAGTCTTTTAAGAGATGACGAAAGATTAAATCATGAAAGGTCTTTGGCTGCAAGGGCTGATGGTACTAGACGAGACAGAAATTCTGATAGAAGAGAAAGAAGAAACACCAGACAAAATGATCCTTATGATAATGAACTCGAACAAGCTTTGGAATTATCAAGATTAACTGCTGAACAGGAAAAGAATAAACGGGTTCAAGTTCCTGAAGAAACTGATCCTGAATTAGAAGCAGCTCTTAAATTATCGTTGGAAGAAGAAGAGATGAGAAAGCAAAAGTTGCAAAATAATGATAATTTATTGGATTTAGACGATGGTCCTGCTTATTATCAACAACAGCAACAACCCCAATACGTCATGGCTACTGGTTATTACCAACAACAACCTCAAGTTCAACAACAATATGATATGTTTGGTAATCCAATACAGAACCCAATGATGACTGGTTATTATCAACAACCTCAATATACTCAACAACAGTATGCCCAACCTCAACAACCACAATTCACTGGTTTCAATTACCAACCTCAACAGCAACAACAACCTCAACAACAAGAGCCGTTGCAACCTTTGAAGACAGGTTCAAATAATCCTTTTGCAATGGGTTCTTCATCGGGACAAACTCAACCTCAAACTCAAACCATGAACGATTTAGCAGGTCATCAACAACAACAACAACAACCCCAACAACAATTCTTCACTCAACCAACTCAACCAACTCAACCAACTCAATCTGAAATGAAGCCACAAAACACCTCTTCTTCAAAATTCGGTGACCATTCTCATCCAGAGTTGAATAACCTTTTGGCTCAAGGTACTGGTGTAGACACTTTTGGTAATACTGGTGATGCTAGAGTGGCTCATCATTATACAAAAGGTCCATCATTTCTTACTTCTAGTGGTACTGGTATTCAACAAACTGATAAAGCTTTGAATGGAGTTGCAACTGGTAATCCATTTGTTCCCCAGCAAACTTCTCAACCCCAAGCTCAGTCGACAGTTCCACAACAAGCTCAGAGACAACAACCAGTATATACTGGTTATGGATTTGGTAACGCTGGATCTTCAAACCAAAGATCAGATGGCCCAAGCTTAATAGATATTTGAGTCATCTTTTTAACTCCCTCCATTTCATTATGTTCCTATTAGTTACCAACTCTCATAGTATGGATTAGTAACAAAAATTTTAAGTAGTATACAGTATTATATATTTGCAATTAACGAATACACATTCAATCTAATTAACTAAATAATCATCAAATGGTTCAATCCGTTGTTTGAAAAATGACAGAACACACCAATCCCAATCTACTAAAACACAGTCAGTTAAACCCTGGATTAATTTCGAATCCTTCTTCTTGTTAACAATAACGATTATTTGGTCATTAGCTTTTAACAAACTTTTCAGATTTGAAGTTGATTTGGGGATCAACTTCAATTCCTGGACTCCGTGAGAAGTAAGGATCCGAGCTAAGACGTCATATCCACCATTGAGATTTGGAGATAAATTCAACTTCAAATCTTTAAACAAACTGCCTCTATCACGTTGTAGTATGTTTTCGATACCATTTGTGGTATCAGTTTCTACCAGTGAGTAACCTAATTGTTTGTTGACCTCTTTCACCAGTATAATTTTATCCAAACTGTAATCCTCTACTTTTATAGAAGGTTCTTTACCAGTAGCTAATTCCAGCTTCAAATCAGTAAGGAAACTTGGATGTAAAATTGTATCCACCTTACTTAAGCTCGTTAAGAACTTTTCGGTTCTAAGAATTTTTGGAGCAATCAAACAATTGACTTTTGTGGTATTGGTGGCTATCTTCACTCCAACATTTTTCAAGTTGGTGGTATCTTCTCTAGAGAGTTTCACTTCACTTTCACATCCGGTCATAATTGCAACTATATCATAATCCTTGGTTGTATCATTGACTTGGTCTTTCGGTACAGCTTTTGATTTCTTATTTGGAGGAGTGATGTTCTCTTTGTCCTGAGATCTAGCTCTTTTGGTGGGAGTGTCTTCAAGTTCTTTCATATAACTATTCATTTTCCGTGAACTCTTGAGTAATTCTTGGTGTCTAATGAGATCTTCCATATCATTATGTAGTTTCATTGTTGCCTTAGCTTTGGCACTACGACCCCTCGATACAGGTGTAGCTGTTGATTCTGTATCGGTTATTGGCGAAGTCTTGGATTGTTCGGTTTGGAGATTATGAGACAGTTGATCTTGTGACACATCTTGAGTAATTTCTGAACTTACGGTCTCGTGTATGGACGCTGAGGGTTCAGTATCAAGCGGCTTGTCTCCATTAATCCCATTAATCACTTCCTCTGTCGGTACTCCCTCTTCATCTCTAGCCGTATCCACTGGTACTTGGGATAATCCTACTTCTTTTTCAAGGACATTGAACTCTGATTCATCATCTTGTTCTCCTTCACTTGAATAGTCCGTCTCTTGGTCATTATTCTTTAGTATCCCTTCATCCATACTGTCATCAACGTCGAAGTCAACCCAGTTATTCAAGATTTCTTGATTGAGTTTAGTAGAATTAATGAGACATGATAAACCGTCGCTAAAATTGTAACCTAAATGGGTATAAATTGGCTTCTTGGGATCGGCTATTTCCCAATTAGCAAAACATTGTTCAAGCCACAAATGATTAACTATATTGATAGAAGGCTTTCCATCTACCAACCATTTATCATGAGCAGCTGTATACTTTTGGCCATTCGGTTTACCGACAATCAAATAATCATTCTCCTTGGTTAAATTCTTGGTGAAATTACCTCCAAGTATAGTGATCAATTGAGCTAAATAAGATCTAGCGTTGTGGCTGTAATTTGTTACAGAAATCTTCAAGTTCTTAAACCCTGCTAATGGTCTCAAGGGGATCGGGTAATGAAGAAGCAGGGAATTGATGGGTAAGACCCATTTATTACTTAATACCACCGAATACAACCATTGGAGATTACCTATAATGATTCTTCCATCCTTGAAACAAATTTTGAACTCATTACCATGTCTAAACTTCCCTAAGTACACGTCAATGTTGGTAGTGAATTTAGGTACTACTTTCCCTCCATTTTTAGAAATTAAAGCGTTTATTGAACTTCTGAGGTTCTTGGAAAGATGGTAGTCATTTGACACGTAAAATCTCTTATTATTAAAGAAAGATGTATCGAACTTTAACATATTATTTACATCATATTCACCCTCGTCAACCAAAATCTTCTCGCTACTCTCTTTATCATTGTCATTATCAAGTAAATATGGTGTTTCATTCAAGAATCTCCCCATTTTAAGACAATTATCAATCCATTGAGGAGTTACCACCTTAATATCTAATTCACTGCTTCTAGCAATAATAGATTTATCGCTATTTAAATCATTGGTAATCAAGTGGGAAGTATAGCTCGTTAACATATCCAAGTACATCCCACCAAACGCCTTAACGCCTCCATAAATAATCTCCTTGTCTCCAGTAGGTATATCATCACCGATACACACGAAACAAGTCTTCAAAAAAAAGCTAGAATCGGGGTTATATTTGGTGGTATGTAGTGGTTTACCTGCATTCAAACTATCAGATACCCATTCTGGTGTAGTAATAGGTATCGCCGCTGATTTTGCTGCTTCATATTCAATAAAATTTGTAGTTCGGGTGATAATATGATCAATTGAATGTTTTTTCAAGTAATTTTCTTGATTATCGTGCACAAGTTTCAGGAAGAGCTTTACCCCATGGTTTTCAAGTTGAAGTTGAAGTCTATCGAGTTCTTTATCCTCCTGGTTATTCCCCAGTTTAACTAACATACAACATAAATCTTCAAACATCTTGTATATTTACGTGAATATACGCGTACCGCATCCGAAATGCTGCAAAAACGTGAGGCAGACCAGATGCCATCTACCTCCCAAACTTATGGGCAATAGAGATAAAACTAAGGACTACAAGTACTCTACAATCGCCATTAAAGGATGTATAATTAAATACATAATTATAGGAATAATCGATGCGATGAAAATTTAAACAATTAGATTAACTTCGTACAAAATGCAATCGAAGATCCGATCTTGGAAAAATGTTTGCAATGGAAATAAAAAGACGGGATAAAAATTTCTTGATTTAAGGATAGAATTTGATTGACTTGATCAACAGTCTATGCAATTGGGATATTTCAAACGGGGTATAATGTGAAATATCTAATATGAGTATATGACAATAGGGTAATTTATAAATTCGTAAAATTGATGGGGAAAAAGGGTCATGATAATTGTAAATTGATGCAGGTTAAACCAGAAATCATTATTTGTTTATTCTTCAAAAATGTTTTTCTTCTCTGCCACTATTTTTTTAGCCCAGCTTCTGCATAATATACTCGCCTTCATAAATTTTTTAGTAGAATATTTTTTGAAAAATTCATCATGCTCAACAGGAGATATTAAATATTGAATAATCAAGTTTATACAATCTTTCATATCATCTTTTTTGTAGCCCCCAGAATAGTGAATTAAATTACCATTCCAAATTGGGGTTTTACCCATTATTGATCTCGCTATATACATAGCACTTGCAGCACATAATGAAGGCAATGTCCCAATAAATTTATAATCAATAATTGTTATTTCGAGTAAGTATTTACCCAAAGTTCTTGTTTGAACATCATAATCATCAGCTTTTGAAATTCTTCTCAAAAAATTCATTGGATTTGGATAATTCAATTCAAAATCTAGTATAGTTAAGATATATTTTTCTGCTTGTAAAATTTCTTCTTCTGTAAAGGATCCATCAGTAAAATACGAGTAATTCTTCACAGAAGGACTGAAAACTTCTTCATATTTGGCAGCAATAAATAAAGAACCAGTAGCTAATAATTGTAATCTATCAATTTGAACCACTTCTAATGACATGAATCTATCCATAATATTAATCGCAAGGTATAAAGTTTCTGGTAATAATCTAAATCTTGAATGCATTTCAACTAACCAATCGACCAATATACTTCTCATTTTTGGTTTTAAATGTCTTTGTTTGAAAATATATTGATTATCGGGTAAAGTTTTGTATTCCAACTCATGTAAATATGGATAAATATCATTAACATATTCACTTACCATTAAAGGATCATCCAGATCTTCTTCATCCAAATCATCCCATTCATAATCTATGACTTTAGACTTTTTATAATTATCAGTGATATATAATTTCTCCACTAAATTAGTCGAAGATTCAGTTGCTTGTCTCTTTTGTGGTAATCTTGATGGAATAGATAAATCATTCGAAAT
>JAJMFS010000003.1:0-96971 GCA_030574815.1 Yamadazyma germanica | reverse complement strand
TTTACCACCGGGAAGCACCGCTGGCATGATGTTTCCTAATTGGGACAAAAAAGATGTGACCTCCACAAAATGATTGTTTTTCCTCGTCTATGCAGGAATGACAAAAAAATATGGAGAAACTTTTGGGGAAATAGACAATAATAATTTGGCCCATGGGGCGGATCTCTTCCCCCTCTTCACTTTCCAAATTTTCCCGTAAACTATAAAAAGCCGTAAATTTCCTCCATTTTTTTATTCTTTTTCTCTTTGTTAACAATAATTTAAAATGGCTTATGAAGATAGACTTGTCCCATATGCCTTGAAGTTTAGAAACTTTTTGGATAAGTTCCCAAATATTTATAATATCTATGCAGTTGCTTCTATTTCATGTATTTCCGGTTTGATGTTCGGTTTCGATATCGCTTCCATGTCGGCATTTATTGGTGAAGACGCTTACAAAACTTTCTTCAACACCCCAAATAGTGATTTACAAGGTTTCATTACTGCTTCCATGTCTTTAGGGTCTTTCTTTGGTTCCTTGGCTTCGACTTTCTTATCTGAACCTTTCGGTAGAAGATCATCCCTTTTGATGTGTGCTTTGTTATGGACCATCGGTGCTGCTATTCAATGTTCTGTTCAAAATGTTGGTCAATTAATCGCTGGTAGAATTATTTCTGGTCTTGGTATCGGTTTTGGTACTGCTGTTGCTCCAGTCTATGGTTCTGAATTAGCTCCAAGAAGAATCAGAGGTTTCATTGGTGGTTTATTCCAATTCTCTGTCACCTTAGGTATTATGATTATGTTCTATATTTCCTATGGTTGTACTAAGATTGAAGGTACCGCTTCTTTCAGAACTGCTTGGGGTATTCAAATGGTTCCAGGTGTTATTTTATTCTTAGGTGTTTTCCTCTTGCCTGAATCCCCAAGATGGTTGGCTAAACATGGTCACTGGGAAGATGCTGAATTCATTGTTGCTAAGATTCAAGCTAAAGGTAATAGAGAAGACCCAAATGTTTTGATCGAAGTCAGTGAAATTAAGGAACAAATTCTTGTTGATGAACATGTTAGAGCTTTCACTTACGCTGACTTATTCACCAAGAAATACTTACCAAGAACTGTTGTTGGTGTTTCTGCTCAAATCTGGCAACAATTGACTGGTATGAATGTTATGATGTACTACATTGTTTATATCTTCAAAATGGCTGGTTATGAAGGTGATAATAATTTGGTGGCAAGTTCAATTCAATATGTCTTAAATACGGTCATTACCATTCCTTCTTTATTCTTATTAGATAAAGTAGGTAGAAGACCAATTTTATTATTCGGTGCCGCTGCCATGATGACTTTCCAATTTGGTGTTGCTGGTATTTTAGCAACTTATGCTGTTTCCGTCCCAGTAGAGGAAAGAACTAGTGATACTGTCACCATTGAAATTCCAGCTTCTAATAAATCTGCTGCTAAAGGTGTTATTGCATGTTGTTATTTGTTTGTTTGTTCTTTTGCCTCTTCGTGGGGTGTCGGTGTCTGGTTATACTGTTCCGAATTATGGGGTGATTCAGCTTCTAGACAAAGAGGTGCTGCTTTGGCTACTTCTGCAAATTGGATCTTCAACTTCGCCATTGCAATGTTTACCCCAGCCGGTTTCAAAAATATTTCATGGCGTACTTACTTGATTTATGCTTCTTTCTGTTTCGCTATGTTCATCCATTGTTTCTTCTTCTTCATTGAAACTAAAGGTAAACGTTTAGAAGAAATTGATGAAATCTGGGTCAAGAAAATTCCAGCATGGAGATCAGCTAGTTACGAACCTACTATTCCAATCTTATCCGATGCTGAACTCGCCCATAAGATGGATGTTGAACATAAAGAAAATGAAAGTGACTTAGTCAAGAGTGATGGAGCTTCAGATGAACAAGCTGAAAAGAAAGTAGAAGGTGTTTGATATGTAGTAATGTGATAATATATTTAATAGTATTAATGACTTCAAATAGTAACGCAAATTTCTCTTAGATTTGATTTATTACAATACATTGTGACAAAAAATCCTAAAGTTTTCAAACTTCTTTAGCGACCTTTAGTTGGTATTCTTCTTTGTTTTTGGCAAAAACTCTTACGACAAATGTCTATGACTGAATGTTTACGATTTTATAACTATATATTTCTTTTGTCCCGATTCGTGTGAATGAGCTGATGGCTGCAAAAAAAATTGCACCTCTGAAACTGTAAATGAAAAAATTCAACAGGTCGATTCAACACATGAAAACAGCTATTTTTTTAACACTTGAGATAATAACATAGAAGACACAAATTGAAACCGAAAAAAGAAATGGACGAGTCCGGAGTCGAACCGGAGACCTTTCCCATGCTAAGGGAACGCGCTACCAACTACGCCACACGCCCGTTATTGATAAATAATCTTAGAAATAGCTTATGAGGAAAACATCTGGAGTCTTGCAAGGCTTTTAAATTCTTTTTCTACGCGATGCGATTCCGCACTCAATTTGAAAAATTTTGAGAAAAATTTTGCATCAATTTTGTCCATAGTAAATGGAGAGAATGGCTTGTTGTATTGTAGATTCGAAAGATCTCGTGGGTTGAATATATACAAAGTGTAAAAAAATGGTCCCTAGCAGGATCGAACTGCTGATCTTGGCGTTATTAGCACCACGCCTTAACCAACTGGGCCAAGGGACCTCTTCTTAGAGAAAAGTGGTCGGTGAAAAATTATCCGGCACTTGCGAAACTCTCGACTACTTTTTTTCTCGGTGGTGCACGCCGGCCCGGTCGATATGAATTTATTTTGGCTGGGATTCTGGATGCTACAATATGCTTTTCTCTCCTCAATCGAAAATCGGTGGATACTGCACGATATACTTTTACTTATATCCTCAGCAGCATTGACTCTAAAGCGATCATTTTATCAGCAACATCACCATTAGTAGTTCCTCTACAGTTAGATACCTTTTTTTTAATTTTTACAATTTTTCAGCCTAAGAGGACCTGATCGCCAACAAGTGAAACACTAAAACCATGATGTTGTATGGGGAGCATCAAGGCTACTGTTTTATCAGAGGTTACTATGCCAAGTGAATAGCTTCCAAAAAATGCCTGCGTGTAAGAAAAATGATACCATTCACTGTGGCTTCCTGGTTTTCATGGACTAGTATGAAAAATAAATCACTATTGTACAAATTTTAATGACTACAGTTTTTAATCTGATATTGAAATTATCAGGTGTCATTAAGTAGATTCATATTAATATTAATTACTGCTTTTGAAGTAATATTATAAAATTTTAGTGTTAGTCGGTCGAAAGAGAAAGGCTGCAAAATTCTAGAAAAGGTTGCAAATGTTTATGCAAATGAGGTTTTTGCAAAAATCACAATATATTTTAAAATAAATAAAATAAAATAAAATAAAATAAAATAAAATGAAAGAGCCCAGACCAACATAGGTAGAGAAAATATATCATCACCTCTAACAGAAACTACCAATATCATTTATACAAAAATTGATATCGGTCTGGGTAGTTATGGTAAATTGGACTTGGTCATAGACACGATAAAGTGATTTTGTGACTTTCGTAGATAACACAGATTATTGACTTAGTTCACTGTGAAATCATGCATTTTCCTGTTTTATATATAGTATTATACCAAATGATAATATAATATTTGATAATTCTAGTTTATCCCCATCACTACAATTTCAATACCGACCGTTTTTTTCTCAAGATCCTAATCTCACCGGCTATCATGACCACAGTAAAAAGCACATTTGACGCAGACCTTAAACAGTCACGGACCGATAAATACCTCAAGAGTGAACCGGAAGTAAAGGCCTGGCTTTTCACCACCCTAAGCATCCCAGCTACTGATATCTCGCAATACCTGTCTCGTGATATGGACTTGATAGATATTCTTAAAGACGGAATACTATTATGTCAATTGGGTAATTTACTCCCAATTCCAAATAATCCATGCAAAAAATCAAAAAATAGTAAGATGCCGTTTGTTCAGATGGAAAACATATCTTTCTTCTTGAAGACGTGTGAAAATATCGGGGTTCCTCATGATGAAATCTTCCAAACAGTAGACTTATTTGATAGAATGGATCCGTATCAGATAATTGTAACGTTGATTTCGTTTTCTAGATTTGCCAACCAGATAGAGAGCAAGATCCCGTTGATTGGCCCTAAAGTCGCCAAAATAAAACCAGCGGTACCTAATAAACCTATCAGATTGAGATCTTAGGCTGAGAATAACTGGGGGGTTAGATAATGAATGACAGAGTAGCTTAAGTAAGTAAGTAAGTAAGTAAGTAAGTACGCAAGATCGATTACAAAAACCACCAAATATAACCCATCTTCAACACAACTAATCCACCATCAACCATCCCAACACCAACTAATCCACCATTACCTTCCGCTCTATTTCCCAATACCCCATTACACACTCTCTGCACCCAATCGCAAACTCTATATAAACGATTATTTTGTCCTGCATATATACCGCTCATCCTCATCTCCTCATCTCTCATCTCAGGAAATTTTTTTTTATAGGATCAAACTCATACAATGTCGGACGAAGTAATTTGGCAGGTTATAAATCACCAATTCTGTGCATTCAAAATAAAGACAGACAAGAATCAAAATTTCTGCCGTAATGAGTATAACGTATCTGGTTTATGTTCCAGGCAATCATGTCCCTTGGCCAATGCAAGATATGCTACTGTGAAAAATATAGAGGGAAGATTATATCTATATATGAAAACTGCTGAAAGAGCCCATTTACCTTCCAAGATGTGGGAAAGAATCAAACTTCTGAAAAACTATAATACAGCTCTTTCTCAAATCGATGAAAGATTGATGTACTGGCAAAAATTTTTAGTGCATAAATGTAAGCAGAGATTGACCAGATTAACTCAAGTGGCGATAACAGAAAGAAGAATGGCCATGAGAGGCGAAGAGGAAAGACATTATGTAGGGGTCAAACACAAGGTTAGAAGAAGAGAAGAGAAAAGAGAACGTAAAGCTTTAAGTGCCGCCAAAATTGAAAAAGCCATTGAAAAAGAATTATTAGAAAGATTAAAGAGTGGAGCTTATGGTGATAAACCATTGAATGTTGATGATAAAATTTGGAAGAAAATCTTGGGTAAAATGGATAATCAACAGGAAGATCTTGATGATGATGAAGACGAAATCGATTTGGTCAGTGAAGATGAAGAAGATGAAAGTGATGTAGGAGAAGTTGAATACGTCGAAGATGATGGGGATGACGAATTGGTCGATGTTGAAGATTTAGAAAAATGGTTGGATGATTCAAGTGCTGAAAGTGAAAGTGATGATGAATCCGATGATGATAAACCTGAAAAACCAACCAAAAGAACTGTTGAGAGTGATAATAAGAAAAGAAAGAGACCAAGAATCGAAGTCGAATATGAACAAGAACAAGAACCTAATGATATCCAAACTAACATTGTATACTAGAATAGCATATTTTTCAATCATAATGCATAATATATTTGACCAATTGTAGTCATCCCACCAGTCATCCCACCATGGCCTCATACTATATAACCTAATTAGTAGTCAACAGGCCCGATTTAGAAATAAATTGATTAAGAAATAATCCGATTATATAATCCTGCGATTATGTAATCGCAGACACTTAGGGGCGCGGCTAAATTACTGCACATGCATGGTCCTGTAAAGTCGAGTATCACTAATGCACACTTAGTGGGTTGCGGAAATGTCAATTTGGGAAGTGGCTGCAACTCTTGGCGTTTTGATAACGATGCGTATTACAAACTTCTATTCTTGGTCAAAGTTCGTAGTATTGGTAGTATTATATTATATAGTTCGTTAATGGGAGTTACAGATCGTAGTCTTTGCTTGGTTGCTTATAGGTATGGAGCGGAAGTGCATTGTTCCGAACGCACCGGCTCTTTTAAAAAATTTCTTTTGCTGGATGCAAAAAAAAGTAGTCCGGCTTAGATACTGAAACATAATTTTTTTTTTTTCTTTAAAATTACTATCATCCAGGCATTGCAATCTATAGCCAAATCTTAAAACATCCTTCGCTTTTCTATTTAAACCTTGGAATTTCCCCTTGTTTAAATTGCTTAAATCATTTTAGATTAAGATTTTGCATCCATTATGTCATTTGCTGAGTGGACTACTTCAAGTTTACCGGCCTCCACAACTTTAAGATCAATTGATCCCACGCATACTAGTGCATTAATGTCATCATTATCAGTAGCTACTGAAGCAATTCAAACGGCTACGGATAAAGTTGATTTTATATCTTATTCTAGAGACATTAGAGGAGCTCAAGCATCATTAAAGATTATTTCTGCAGAGGGTCTTCTTGCAACTGCTACTGATAGTTCAGTCAAGGCTCAAGCTACCCAAGAAATCTTTTCAAATACTGTTAATTTACAGGATCTTTATTGGGAGTTTAGTGCCTATGATTTCAGATTGAACAGAACTGCCAATATCTTCTTTTTTGCCTTATTTTCGGTTTTGTTCTTATTTTATTTAGGCATGCCGGTTATTTCTAGGTACATTTGGTTCAACGTTACATTTTTCTGTGGATATGCTTTAGAATGGATGGGATTCTTAGGGAGAATCTTGGGATTCACTGATCAAACGGTTGATGATTATTTCTTACTTGGATTGATCGCTTTAACTATAGCACCTGCATTTATCATGGCGGGAATTTATTTCACATTTGGTCAGTTAGTGGTGGTTTATGGTCGACAATATTCTTTGCTTAAACCACTTTGGTATACATACATTTTCATTGCGTTTGATGTCACGTCACTTGTTATTCAGGCAATAGGAGGTGGAATGGCAGCAACTGCTAGTAGTTCAATGAATGATACACATGCGGGCACAAGTGTCATGGTTGCCGGTATTGCATTTCAAGTATTTTCCATGTCAGTGTTTTTATTTCTCTGGTTTATTTTCTTGTACAAGATATATTTCCATGATAGAACATCTGTAGATAGTCCATTGCTGAAGCCTTCTGCTGGGAACTATCTCAAGATGCTTCTCAATACTGAAAGTGCCGAGAAGCATAAGAGAAATAACCTTGAAGATTTCTATAATTCAAGATATACCGAAATTAGACATAGAAAGTTGGTCAATTATTATCCTTTAGCTATTACAATTGCAACCATTGCCGTTTATGTTAGATGTATTTATAGAGTGGTGGAATTGGCAGAAGGTTGGGATGGATATTTAATCACCCATGAGGTTTTCTTGATGACTTTAGATGCAGCAATGATTGCCATTTGTGGGTTAATATTTTTACCTTTCCATCCAAGATTTGTATTCGGTATGACCAATGTCTTGAAGGTCAAGCATATTAAAAATGGTGCTGATACGGAAGAAGTGAAACAAGAAGAAGAAAAGAAAGAAGAAAAAGAAGGAGAATCAGTTTATGATGAAGCAGCATCCCATGTCACACCAGTTAATGCCGAAGAAAGCCATAAGGTCGATGACGACAGTGACCGGGAAAAAGAAAGAGTCTAATGCTCTAGTAGGAAGAATTCAAATATGAATGTGAATATGACCAAATAACCTGTATACTGTAATATACTCAAATTATGGCTTTTAGGACAAATGTAGAGAAGAGATTCTGACAATAAGTGGCTGTACAGAGCCCTAGATGTACATTTATATCTGAAGATCGGCAGAAGAACCGGGGGATACTGGGGTATAGACTGGAGAAAGAGGCTGAAGATATAGACTGGAGAAAGAGGCTGAAGACAAACAGAGGAGACAATGGAAGTTAACCATAAGAGGCTGTATCGAATGAAAAATATCACAGATGTGGTAATCCAAATATGGACATATTGCCGGTTTGTCACGCATTGATTATTCATGTACGGGCGCATTTACGAAAAGTCTGATGCAGGATAACTAAACTATTGTCTAACGTCAGCCCCGCGATGGGTTCAACCGATCGTAAGATCTAAGATATCTGTGGTATATGCGGTAAAACTCCCGTTATACATAGTCGGTGAATAAGCAAATCCAACACACACCAAAGAACTGACTAACGATAATAGCCTATCAAAAACCCCCCAAGGCCCCTGAAGCAACGTCAATTTGTTTAGCCATCTTGCATCTTATCCCCGTATATCGCCGCATCCAAGGCGCAGAAAAAATATACTATAAGACAAGAAAAATATATAAAACCTCCATATTTGTTAGTTGCTAATTATCATTTTTACACTTCGTTAACTATACACGATGCAACTGATGTTACTGTTTAGCGAATGGAGTCCGTCGGTGTCGCCGACCTCCATCAACCAATGGACATCTATTAATCCTACCAATACCCAAGGTCTTCAGGAAACCCTTTCGTCAGTTATGACCGCTGCCACGGCTAGTGATTTAGATTACGTGGCATTGAAATCTTTATCACAAGTTTACCGAGGAGCTCAAGCTTCTATGAAGGTAATTTCTGCTCAACAAGTGTTGGCAACCGCTACCAATACCCAAGTACAAGCTAGAGCATCGGAAGTAATATATAATAGTACGGTGAATTTGAAGGAGGTTGATATGTTATGGAATCTTTACGAATACAATTTAAGTATTCCAGCAAATTCTATTTATTTCGCCATTTTCACTATTGTTCTTGCTTATGTTGCTGCTATGATTCCCTTCTCCCAATACCATTGGTATAATGTTACATATTTCTGCGGGTATGGGTTGGAATTTTGTGGTTGGATCGGAAGAATTCTTTCCATTAATGATACTAGAAACAGTGATTTTTTCACTCTACAATTTGTCGCTTTGACTTTGGGTCCTGCATTTATTATGGCGGGGGTTTATTTCCTTTTCGCCCAAATGGTGGTTATTCATGGTCGAGAATATTCGATCTTGAAACCATTATGGTACTCATATTTCTTTATTACAACTGACGTTTTGTCGTTGTTGGTTCAAGCTGGTGGAGGGGCATCAGCTTCAGTGGCTAGTAAAAATTATAAAGACACAACTCCAGGAACCAATGGTATAATTGCTGGGATTGTAATTCAGACCTTTGCAATGTCAATATTTGTTATATTCTATTTTGAGTTTTTGAATAGGGCCTATTTTAAGCATACTAAAGATCTTGAAAATCCACTCGAAAGATCATTCAAAAATTTCTTTAAGCTACTCTTCCACACCAAATCAGTCCGTGAGTATAAGAGAAATCAATTGGATCAGTTTTATAACCCAAAGTTTCGCCACATAAGAATGGGTAAACTTTTTTCTTATATGCCTTTGGCTATTACTGTTACTGTAATAGTGATCTATATTCGTTGTATTTATAGAGTCGTTGAATTGGCCCAAGGTTGGAGAGGTTATTTAATGATCCATGAGGTTTATATTATGGTATTAGACGCTCTCATGATTGCCATAGCTGGTATTATTGCCATGCCTTTCCATCCTTATTGGGTTTTTGGTAAAGACAATATTGTCAAATTGGCCACCATCAGAAAGAAGTTGGATATTGAAGAAAAGGATGGATCTGAAGATAGTGAGACTAGAGAAGTTGAAATTGCTCCTAGTGATGAAAGACAAGAACCTATGGAGGAAAAGACTCCATCAGAGAATGCAACTGAAAGTGTTACCGATAACGCTACTTATAACGTTACTGACAACGTCACTGACAACGCTGACAATACCATTCATAAGCATTAATATCCTTAGATTCATAGTTTTCATTTATAGTCATTTATAATATTCATTGATTAATGTGCCCTAGAAATGCGTCTCGAAACTGTGTCTCAGAACTGTGTCTTATCGCTCTGTGTCATAAATGGCTGCGAAAAGTCAAACTTTATTTCTTTAATACAAAGCTAACTTTATTACGTCAATCGGAAGATGAACCTTAATTCTGCCACTCCCAAAACGGATCCTACTAGATCACCCCTGAATAGTTCCCTATACCAAGAGCCTACCGATAGAGAAATTTTTGAAAATGTGCTTCCATTTTATAATGATTTGCAAGAGCCATTTGTGCCATTGAGAATTGAAGATTTATTTACTGACGATTTTAAGCCTAGTAAAGCTGAATTTGATGGTTTCAAAGATTTCCATCATCTTAAATTTGTTACTTCCAATGCTAAACAAATGTCATCATTTTTTCAGATGACAATGGGATTTAAAGAAATTGCTTACCGTGGATTGGAAAATGGTTCAAGAATTATTTGTTCCCATGTTGTTCAAAATAACGGGATTTTCATTGAATTCATCGCTACCTTGACCGACGTTGACAGAAACCCCTCGTTATTGCCAGAAGGTTACTCTCAATGGAAAAGTAGAGATAAGATCCAGTTATCCGATGAATTAATCAAGTCGAATAATCATGTTTTAAGTGTTTTTGATGATTTTATCAAACGGATCTTAGATGATAATCATGTAGTTTCAGATGAGAATAAAGATGATTTAAAAAGAATGATCACCGAATCTCCAGAGTACTCAAAATTAAGTCTGTTAATTGAAAATGCTTTTCAGAAAATTTACCAATTTTCAACTTTTACTATTCATGATTTAATTGATGCTTGTTTATTATCTAATTTCTTGAAGTTTCATGGAGAAGGGGTCATTGATGTTTCTTTTCAAGTCAACAATCTTGACAAAATTTTTGATAAAGCCATTAAAGCTGGCGCAATCATCATTAAGGCTCCTTTTACCTTGAAGGATTCAAACGGTACTGTAAAACTTGCTACCTTAGGAATTCCAGATACTGATATCCATCATACTATTGTGGAAAATATTGACTTCAAGGGAAATTTTTTACCAGGCTATATTGTACCAGAGGATTCATTCAAAAATAAGTCGTGTATTCCAGTTACACTTTCTAAAATTGATCATTGTGTTGAAAATTATACTTGGAATCAAATGATGCCACAGGCAGAATTTTATGCAAAAATTTTCGGGTTTCATAAATTTTGGTCAGTGGATGATACTGATATCTCAACCGACAATTCTGCATTAAATTCAATTGTTATGACTTCGTCAAATGGTAAAATAAAAATGCCAATTAATGAACCTTCAAAAGGTAAGATGAAAAGTCAAATTGAAGAATTTTATGATTTCAATGGTGGACCTGGTGTTCAACATGTTGCTTTAAGAACCATAGGAATTATTACAACTGTTCAGTCAATGGTTCAAAATGGTGTTCAATTCAATAAAATGACTAAGAAATATTACGATAATTTAAGAAGAAGGCTCAAAGAAGATGATATTATCATTAAGGAAAATTTAGATGACCTTGAAAGATTAAACATCCTCGTTGATTATGATCCATCAAGTAGAAATTCTAAAAACAAAACTTGCAATTACCTTCTTCAAATTTTCACTAAACCATTGAATGATCGTCCAACCATCTTTATTGAAATAATTGAGAGACATCATCATACTGGATTCGGTAAGGGGACATTTAAAGGTCTTTTCGAAAGCATTGAAGCCGAACAGAAAAAGAGAGGTAATCTTGTTCCCCAGACTTGCTCTACCACCAATTTTGAAGATTGTAAGTAAAAAATAGTTTCCAGAGAATATATAAGACGTAATTATAGCACATTCAATTAATCCATATATAAAAACATAAGAAATGTGACCCGGGCCAAACAGCCAATAAATAGAGTAGAACTAAAATAAATTATAAATCGTCTTCAACATCTTCCATTGTTCCTTCTTCTCTCTTTAAATTAAATCCTTCATTTTGAAAGAAATCCTTCAAGTCATCTCTTAAGAGTGGATATAAAGCAGTGTCAAGCCCTTGATTCCTAGCAATTTCACGAGCTCTCTCTAGAGGTAACCAGACCCCTTTTAAATTCATATTACCTACTTTAACAATGGATTTTTGCCTTTCCAGTTTAAGCATCCCATCCCTTTTTCCTCTACTTAACTTAGCTGCATTAAGTAGCTTAGTACCATTAACATAATTAGTATCATCTCTTCTAGAGACAGCCACACCATTCACTTCAACTTGATAACAAATGGTATTCTCGTCATCCCAAAAAGCAGTCGAAATGAGAGGCTTTTGTTGAACTGGTTCTTCTGGATTTGAAACAGTGGTACTAATACTTGAATGCCGTCTGTACTCAGGTCTTTGATTAGAGCCTGTACTAAAAGTAGAGTTTTCTGATAATTTATATTGATGACCCGCAATTGAATGGCGATGATGGCTATTTGGTAATTCTGGGTCGAAAGCCAGACCATGATCTTGACCTGGTCGGACTTGAGCAGCAGTGCCTGGACTACCATCATAATTTAAATAAGCAGGTGTGGTATGATATATTGGCTGCGAATTTTGGTCAAAGCATGTAACAGATGGATCAAAATGGTCAACAGAGAGTCCTGGCACTGCCGAAGGCATTGTATGAGGCTGTCCCATAATAGGGTTTGTGAGTGAATGTAATTGAGTTTGCATATGCTGTTGTAGCATCATTGCAGTAGGAGAATCATCGGTATTTGGGTTGTTAAAATTTGGCATTTGAGTATTACCAGAATATAATTCATGATGATAACCTTCTACAGGTTGTTCATAACCGGAATTACCTTCAAACATCAAACCCACTTGGTATTTAGCGGTTTCAGGGTTGTGGTAAGGGATATCAATACTTTCCAAGGCATGTTCTTCAACAAGATTCAGATTTGGGTTTGTTTCTTCACCTTCAGGCTTAATTTCCGGTGTACCAGGATTTTGAAAAATATAGGGGGATGTGTTCCCAGAATTATCAGCAAATGGATTGTCAGAATTCATATTGGAATTTTTCAATTCAATATTTTTCTGTCTTATGGACGAAGTGGTTTGTGGTTTTCTATTTTTTGCAGTCGTGAGAATTCCCGTGAAGATCGAAGGATTCACTATCGGGAAACTTGAAGGCTGGTGAGGTCTTATTGACAGATCACTTGGAAATTCACCCAAGGGTGAAAGTGGATTAGAGTGACTGCCTAGCTTTAAACCCGTAGCTATAGAATCCCGTGCCAACGTAGGAGTCATTGTAATAAAGTTGTCAATTGGAGACTTTTTTCCAAAATTTGAATCAATATATTCGGACCAATACCAGTAATTAAACTGTATGATATTAAGTTCAGCTAACTAGAGTCTAATAAAACAGATTCAATTGCAATTGACTATCTTTTTAATAAAAAAAAGTCTTTTGAATCTCCTTTTATATAATTGTGGAATTTCAAATATCAGACGAGCTTATACTTGACCTCTATCTAACTGATGAACAATTTTGCTCAAGACTGCCAAAAAGAAACTTTGGAAATAAGTTCAGGGTCTAGTCTAGACTTATCATAAGAGAAAGGTATGTATGGAAAAATGGTAATTAGTGTGAGTAAAAGTTAAATCATCTTTTAAAGAACTTCATAAAAAATATCCTCATCATTTACCGAATCAGGAAGGTGTGTGATTTGCTTTACCAATCATTAGCAATTAGGAAATTACAAGGGTCTATGAATTAGAAACCCGAAATTCCGAAATCATGCAAGTTGATGCAGCATGGGCATTTCTCATTGGACTAGAACTTTAATTGGGGAAGTTGCCTCTGATTATCGGATTTAATCAACTTAACTCTAACTTAGTAAACCCCTATCATTTCAGTTCTTCTCATCTGATTATTTTCCATATGATTTTATGTTTATAGTACATGTCGAGTCTTAACCTATAGCTTTCTAAATGGTAAACACGTCGTGTAGTTGCTAGTTTTCGCAGCCTAATCCTACTTCTAGAAACGGAACAACAGAAGAGATAAGCTCTTATCACAAGTCATCAAAGAATTAAGCGACAATCTAAATAGGCTAACCTAAAGGAAAAATCAAAGTATGGAGATAAATACGAGTCGTGACAATAGAAATCTTATGAGATGATTTGAATAAAAAAATAAAAAAGAATTCCTGTCCGGAAAATTACGAGCCCGGGCGGCTTTAACATATGCGAGAGAACATCGATTGAAAGTCAGCCTTGTGCCACGATAGGGAGCTACACAACAAGGTTTTATAAAGGTTAAATTAAAGTTCCTGGTGCAATAGTTAGTATCACAAGCTAATCGTCGAGGCAGTTTCGTAACAAAGAAGAAGACAATGAGAAGGTAGATAAAGTTTAATAGTATGAATCATAGTCCACTAAAACAATAGTAAGGTTGATTGATTAAAGGTACAGAAAGGATCTCAATGTCAGGTTTCTTGATATTATCCAATAGTAGATATTAGGTTTCACCAGAGCGATTGATTAAGTTACTAATCTTGTTTGGGGTAAATTAAGCAGCACCATGCAACTTCCCCGATAGCCCACAACTCAAAAATCCAAATTTGGAACGACGGATTTAAGCAAAAAATCCGACTCTCTTGTTCCGGGATTTACCACTAAAAGCAATCCAAAAAATTAGAATTTAGTATAGGAGACTTTGGGTAGTATAGGTTTTTCCGGCAATTTACGAGAATCGGCCACTGGCCGAAAACAATCGAAAGGGCAAGAATAGTAAAATCTGTAGACTAGAGTTTCCAACAAAATTAACATCTGTTAGACTACTAGCCTCTCCAGCAAAATTAACATCTATTAAACTACTCGCCTGAAAAATTGTGGCAGTTCAGAGTCGGATTGCAGATTTCAGATTAAAAATTGCAGCTACAACAGTCGCAAAAATTGCAGCCAAACCATAAATCAAGACAATAGAGATGGCCATCGGGGAAGGAACAAGGCGAGGCTTGGGGTAAATTTCATGAGGCTGAGACTATTTTTCAGGGAAAATTAGGGCGGTGGTCGCGGGCCATTTCTTATGGTTTGTTGCGCATCTCATCTGGTATCTGAATAATGCTGACCAGAAGTTCAAGAGGGTCTCGAGATCTGAATGTACTTGAGTTCACAGGGTTTGAGCTGCTAAATAACCAAAATTATACCAGTCATTCTAATAGTTTGGACAATTTTATCTCCTCATACAAAAGATCCCAGTCCTTTACTGGTCTGAATGTCGATGGACTCTCAAGTGCTGCCAATGAAGAGGTATTGATCGAGGCAGACACCCCTAATTTCGACGAAACTTCGAACCTTTTGAGAACCCCTTCAAATAAGAGTAGAAGAGGGAGTATAGTGTCGGTATATACTACGATTACTGGGAATTCGACGCTTCCTCAGACGATATTTAACTCGATAAATGTCTTGATTGGTGTAGCCTTATTATCTCTTCCTTATGGATTAAGATTGAGCGGTTTGATACTAGGAACTGTGTTGCTTGTGACGTGTTATTTGTTGACGATGACCACGGCCAAGATTTTGGGAGATATATTACGGAAATATCCCCATTTAGTAACGTATGGTGATATTGCCGGATATGCTATGGGATCCAAATTTGAAGCATTAATTACATTGTTTTTCGTTATTGATATTACTGGAGCATTGATTTCTTTGACTCTTGTTTTTAGTGGGTCATTTAGTTCTCTTTTCACCGTTGAGGAAAAGTGGTTTAAAATCCTTATTTATATAATTATGTTCTTTACGACCTTTTTACCATTAAATTATTTACTGATAATCAGCTTTGCCGGAATAGCTGGTGTGTTTGGAATGGTTGCATTGGTTTTCATTTGCGGGTTTATCACAAATGAACAACCAGGATCTTTGACTAATCCCATGCCAATTAATCTCTTTCCTAAAGATGGATCCTTTATCAATGTCATACTGAGTTTGGGTTTGTTTATAGCTCCTTGGGGTGGCCACCCTATATTCCCAGAATTATACCGGGACATGAAGCACAATTATAAATTCCATACCAATTGTGATATATCCTTTTCATTTACTGCCCTCACTGATTATGCTATTGCAGTATTTGGCTTCCTCATGTACGGGACCGAATGTCAGGAATTATTACTCAAGAACCTTTTAACGAACCCTAATTATCCTGATAGTTTTAAGACGATATTCATGTTGATAGTAGGGGTTTTACCGTTACTGAAAATGCCGCTTCTTGCTAAACCCATTATCACAACTTATGAAAATGTTTTTCAATTAAATAAAGAGAAAATGAAACCAATCGATACATTCAAGAAGGTTGCTTCAAGAGTGCTATTTGTCTCTATTATCTTGATCTTGAGTTTATTGGTGAAATCGTTTGGCAAAGCCGTGGCGTTTATAGGATCTGCAGTGTGCTTTGAGCTTTGTATAGTATTCCCATTCATGTTCAAGTTATTTATTTTTGAAGATGAATTAACAAAAAGACAAAAAATTGGACTTTATGTGGGAATAATTATCGGAACAGCGGGTGCTGTTTTGGGGACGCTAGGAGTAATACTTGGAGATTAATTTATGTATCTTATATATATACTATATAACCAATTAACACGCAATTGCACTTTTTGGAATTGTCTGCTAGATATTCAAAAAATGTTAGTTTATAAATCCAGTTCACAAAAAAACATTCATTTCTTCCGTCTTCTTTCATCTAGCTCATAAACCACAGGTGGTTGATAGAGCATACTGTCATTCTGTGACTTGGCCAAGTATTGGGCCATGACTGTTGATCCATTGAAAGAGTTTCTTATAGGACTATTGCCGTCTTCATAATAATATTGGGTGTGAGGATGTGGGGGAGGAGCAAACATTGGACCAGTCATCGGAGATCCTGGAGGTACCCCGTATTGTTGAGGGTATGGTGGGTTCATTTGTTGATTATAACTGTAATTGGAATTGGATCTTTTACTCATCGAAGGACGATGTCCATATGGCTGTGCGAAATGATAGGGTGAAGCATTTGGATTAGGCATCGGTTGTTGATAATGAGGATGTGCCATAAATCCATTTGGGGTTTGTGGGATATATTGTGGAGCTTGTGGGGCTTGCTTATAAGGAGCTGAGTGTTTTGTCTTGGAACCATTCTTATGTTTAAATGGGACAAAAGAATCTGAAGTATTTACATGATTATTGTAGAATTTCTTTTTAGCAGGCTTATCTTTTGTGGTTTTACCATTACCACAATTAGCAAGACCACTTCCACTTCCATTATTAATAGTGGTCGATGAAGTATCATCTGAACCTACAATAATGGATATATCATCATCATCTTCGTCGAAATCTTCCAACTCTTCATCGTCAGCCTCTTCCAGCACCTCCCCGTTAAATTGGCTTTGAGGAATATTGTCCAATTGAGGTGACAGACTATCAACATCTTGAGGTTTGAATTCTTCTTCCTCTGCAATTCCTTCTTTATCATTAGCTTTATCGCCATTTGCCTCGGTTTCATCTTCATCTCTTATAATACCGAAGACCATCGCCGCTTCATCACTAATTTGTGCTTTAGCGGCCGGCTTCTTGGCACCCTCATCGAAGTAAACCTTTTGCCTTGATCTTCCAGCTTTCTTTTTAAAACTGAATTTCGGGGGATTACCACAGCGATCTTTACCAAAACTAATCTTGAAATCTTTATACTTAGCATAAAAGTCAGGGCTTTTAGCAATTCCATTGATAGCATCTTTTTCCTTCTGATCAAATAACTCAACCAATTTGATAGCATCTACAATATTGACGAAATTTAAAAATCCACAGTCGTTGTTATGATAGAAGTTGATTTGCTCAAGCTCACCGAAAGTCCCAAAGTCTCTTCTTAATTCATCTTCTTTTGGAAGTTTTGGTTTATTGGCGGGCTCTTTCTCATCATCTTGGTCTCGATTAACCTTAATACCAATATAAACATTTCTGGATGCACCTGCAGTAACGGCAAGGGCAACGTCTCTTGAAACAGGACCCGAATGAGAATTAGCCCAGCCAACACTTATGTCATATCCATGAATGATTAATTGATGTGATACTTGATGATTCATATAAAATTTATGTGCCACATTTGGATCTATGAAAGTTATGAAACAATTTTTCTTTTCAGGATAGAATTTGATCGATTCGACTAATCCTCCAGCTCTCACATTGTTGGCAATTTCTTCGACAGTGGACTGAGGATGTAAATTTCCTAGATAGATAGTTCTATTCCCATTAGCAAACTGATCAGGGTTTGGAGGATACCCAGTATCAAACATCGGAACACTGTTCATACTCACATTAGGAGACGGAACAAATTGTGGGGTACTAGGGTAATGTGGTATAGAAGTACTAGACATCCACCGTGGACCTCCAGATGGATATCCAGGAGGGGGTGGCGGCATATGATACATATGAGGAGGAACCGATTGAGTAGGAGTCATTGGAGGTTGTTGGTATGGATTTTGGGATATCGAACTTAAATTCATGAATGATGAATTAGCAGAAGGTTGATTTTGCAAATTAAAGAAGTAGGAAGTATCATCATCTTCATCATCTTCATCAACATCCACATCAGGAAGAGAACTCATATTCAAATTCGAGATTTCTGAATATGTATCTATATTATCCTTTGATACGGGAGGATAAGCATCAAGGTCTATACCGCCATTTGGCATCAAAACTAATTCATTATCCAAATTAGGAGACACTGAACTTGAATTCCTCAGAGTTTTCCCATCGGTAGTCATATTATTTAAAGGTGTCCTTTCACATCTATCTTTTATGAATTTAACGCCAATAAAAGTAGTTGTTGGGAAATCTTGATCGGGTTTTTTATCATTGATTTGACGACAGAAACTTTCATAGCATCTGACAGCCAAATCAATCGACGTAAAATGGACTTGTATATCCAAAATTTTGAAATTCACGTCATTGACATCTTTGTCACTTTCATCATCCAGCACATCAAAATGATCAACATTGACAGTTTCAAAATTTTCGAAATCTCCAATCCTCAGGAATCTAGCCTTTATGGATTCCAAGTAAGATGATAACTCGAAATCACTTGTTGGATATCTCAACAATAATGATATGGCTCTACTAGCACTTGCTTCAACTATATAATTTAAGGTCTTGAGTTTGATATAGTCCTTTAGGCCATTATTGACCAACTTATTATCATTCAAATTGATCTTCAAATATCTTGAATCTAATTTCGCTTTCAATTTTTGAAGATTATCGGCATTTTGATATTTCATGGTAAAATTAATCGACACCTTAGAATTAATAAATGATATGAAGCATACCTTGAAGTCTTTGATGGTGGGATCAATCTTTTCGAAATTTTTCGGGGCAGCCTTGGAAAACATCTTAATATATTCGATAGGACCATAATCAACTTCATCCAAAAGCTGTTTCAATTCAAGATCATTATTCAAATTCTTAATTATAACGGTTCTAGATATATTCAACTGATCCAAAGTATTATCGTTATTCAAACTCGATAAAGTCAATAAAGATTTCTTTGAAGAACCTGGTAAATTCATAAGACTCGAAGAACTATTATTGATATGGGCATTAACCTGTGGAGATGCAGATGGGGAATTCATTAAATTGGAAGGAATCATATAATCAGCCGATGGCGTCATGGGTGGATGAGCGTATTGGTTTACATTGACATTTGATCCCGAATGGCCCATTTGATTATACATTTGGAACGAGTTGTACGATTGATAGGAGGGTCTCCTCAGGTATGGCGGGAAATATGACATGACTCAACAGAACACACTAATAAAATACCTAGCAAAGAATATGCCGATACAATTGTTAATATAACAGGGCCTAAGGAAGAAAATCTAACGAGGGAATCTAACGAGGGAATCTAACGAAGGACTAGTCTAAGGAAGTAGATCTAGGGTCCAAAAGATGTTTTTGAAAAATTCAAACTGGAGCAAAAGCAAAAAGGGATAAAGGTCCGGAAACAATAGATTTAAAATCACCAGATTTAAAATAGACGTGACAATAATAATTAGTTAACTTGACGGTGTGTCTGAGTGTCAAATGAAAAAAATAGAAATTGGGGGTTCAGTTTTTTTTCTCTTGAATTTCTAATTTCTCGAGTGGTAATTTCAGACTAAAAATAAAAAATTGATCAGTAAATAAACAAGTTTGATCGAGGCGAAAGCTAAAATATTACTCGGATATATGTTCCACGATATGTATGGGATATATATAGTACAGGGGTATAGTTTGGACGGAGGAGGAGGATGTAAATGGGGTATAGATGGTAGAGGTTGATGAAACAGATAATAGGAATAGATAAATACACGCAGCCTGGTCCTAGATTATACACACGTCTACACGCACATTTACCAGACTAGGATAATTCTAATTAACCCGCTTCGAAAAAGGTTTGCCAGTGGAGATTTTGGGCGTTTGGGCGATCGACAGCGCAGGTTTGGGCGTGTAATGGTGCGACTGGTACCAGGGCCATGCCAGTGAAACGTGTATATTGAACACGCCAGGTACATCAAGCGTAAAATTACCTGTGGTGAAAGTTGCCTACAGTTCCTGCAGTTCATTGTTGTTTCTCTATGTTGTAATTATAATTACCTTGTATTCACATCTATTGTGATGGTAAACTATTTATTTGAACTCACGATCAACCTGACGCCAAACTAACTTTGACATTAGACTTTTGGATTATTTACGCCTTCGTTATATTGGGTATGTTAGTAGTCGATCAGATTTAGGAGTTGCTGCGTATTTGTGCATTTTTTTTTCTTTGTTTTTCTCCAAAAGAATCTGCTTATAGATGCTATGCTTTTGACGCGTAACACTAAAGTTATATGTGCCGCTAGCATTTAAGTTATATATATAGTTGATTGTATATAGTTTAGAGTTTGAAGCTTGGTTCCGGTTCGTTTCTCTGTGACTTGTTAACGCGTTTGTGTAATAAAGTATAATTGGCAGGGTTCAGGTGATGGTCAATAGTATAGATATACCGGCAAGTCTTCGGGAATGTCCCACCGTGGGCTTGAGTGCTCGCGTCTGTGTCTGTATCAACCTCAGCTGTTTCACGAGCTGCGAAATTTGCAGCAGTTAATAATTTGGGCAGATTTCTGACATGGAGATAGATGGAGGTGCCTACAGCTACTAATGGACTGACAAATTATATAAAGATCATACAAAACCATATATATAAGAAACACATATACTAGTACTTATTACAACAGATATAACAGAGTTATAAAACGGCTAATGGGTATTGAGAGGGCAAATAACAAAAGTCTTACGTTACTGTCTGATGTTCTCGGTTGCTGGTGGTGTTGGCACTACAAGTTGATTACCAGATCAGGAAAGACATATATACATGGAGCCAATGGTTCGCCACCCAATATGAATCAAAATGAATCCTCTAAATAAAATGAAGAGCAAATGGGACGTACCGTAGATTCTGGTAACACTCATATGCACAACTTCAAAAAGACTCCCCTCTCTGACCAACCTGCTTGTGTCTCTTACAAATTCAATTATCTCAGAAATTCGATTCGCAAAGGGTGAAAAAAAAACATCATCAACAAAAATTTTTCTCACCAGAGCTCTTCCAAAAAAAATCAATCAAAATGAGTCAAGAAGTTCCAACCTTTAAATTAGTATTAGTTGGTGATGGTGGTACCGGTAAAACCACTTTTGTCAAAAGACATTTAACCGGTGAATTTGAAAAAAAATATATCGCTACCATTGGTGTTGAAGTTCACCCATTAGGTTTCCATACTAACTACGGTGAATTGAAATTCGATGTTTGGGATACCGCTGGTCAAGAAAAATTCGGTGGTTTAAGAGATGGTTATTATATTAACGGTCAATGTGGTATCATTATGTTTGATGTTACTTCAAGAATCACCTATAAAAATGTTCCAAACTGGCACAGAGATTTAGTTAGAGTTTGTGAAAACATCCCAGTTGTTTTATGTGGTAACAAAGTTGATGTCAAAGAAAGAAAAGTCAAGGCCAAAACCATTACTTTCCACAGAAAAAAGAACTTACAATATTATGATATTTCTGCTAAATCCAATTACAATTTCGAAAAGCCTTTCCTTTGGTTAGCTAGAAAATTAGTCGGTAACCCTCAATTAGAATTCGTTGCTTCTCCAGCTTTGGCTCCACCAGAAGTTTCTGTCGATTCTAACTTGATGCAAAAATACCAACAAGAAATGGAACAAGCTGCTGCTTTACCATTGCCTGATGAAGATGATGCTGATTTGTAGATTATTCATTAATATAATCGGCTAATATACACTATATACAAACGTCAATTTCTCTCCTTTCTCTATACACATGTCCAATTTTATGTCTGCTGACTGTAAAACACCACCAGCCTTTTATCTTCTTCGTTATTATATACGCTCGGAGGTGGATTAGCTAACTTATTGAGTGGTTGTGGTGGAGGTAGCATTAGCTCATCTGCCGGCTCTTCATCTATTATTACGTCAGGAGCATTTCGATATATGTAGTTCAAATCCACAGAATTATTCTCGTATTCAATATTCAATTCTTTCAGTTGATGTTCATAGTAATTGCAGTAAAGCTTTATATGATTTTTCCCTTGGAGATGACTTTTTCTGACACTTAATTTATCATGGGTAAGGTAACTTTTACAGTATTCACAGTAAAATTTCATGGGAAATAGACGGGTGAATTGTAGCTTTATAGGGTTGAGTGTAGTGAGGTATTAAGGTTTTGTGGATGTTCTGTTTTGTGGTTTTAGTATATGGTTAGGTACCGTACGCATACAACACCCAAGTCTCACCCAGGTCTCACGCTAGTCCCACCCAGTCTGCCTCCACTCCCCATCCAATGAAATTTGTTTGTCAGTGCGAACGAAATCCGGAACTTGATTTTGAAAACTTTTCAATCTGTCACACTAATTATGTTTAGACAAGTACGTTAATTGATGATTGAATTGAGCTGATAACCTCAATGGATGGGCGGTTATACCTACAGGTACCTGGATATTAGATCTCCCGAGACCCTGGTGTTTTTCCAGTTATTCCCCACCCTTTTCGAACCTATCTATTCAATATCATACTAACTCCAGGTTATTTCAAGAAGATTATTTTCAATCACTCCAAGAAGAAGCAACTTGGTTTCTGATTTATACGTCACCAACATCAAGGCTTTCAAACCAACTCCATTATCCGCCAAAGATGCTGAAGCTTCTGTCAAGGCTTTCCAATTACCAGGTCAACCATCTTTACCATCTGAAGAAATCAGTAGTGATTTATTAAATGAATATGAATCTGCTGAGGTTGAAACTGCCACTGTTTCCTCATCAGGTGCTGCTCCTGTTGAAGAAGATTGGTTCGTTTTTGAACAAGAAGAAGAGTCTGGTCACCATTAAAATAGCAAGATAGCACAATATATAACGTTAGAACATTTGTCCTGTGATGGAATTTCACCAACAGTCCAACAATTCCTCTAGTGCAAGGTATTGAAAAGTGTGGAGTTTGGAGATTCAAACTACTATGGCGTCTCCCGGAGCCGGGGCCAGTGTGTTTCTTCACTATCGACCTATGTGTACCTACTGGTCGTATCTGCATATCTACCTTGCGCCCAAGACCACCACTATCTCCACTATCATATGTCTGTACTGTAACAACTAGGTATATTTCACTCGTATGCTCTGCTGCAGCTCTGCTGCCGTTCTCCGGCCGTTCTCGACCTTATCTCATTGCCAATCATCTTCCATTCCACGCGTTTATTTACTTATGGACTCATACTTGAACAGAGATGCCATCGAAGATGCATCATCACTCCTTAACGATACTCTTCTTTCCAAGGGGTATATAGACAAAGAGCTTCTTTTTCATACTATAAATTGGGATAAATTGAAGCAAGGCCAACCTGATGAAATAACACCAGCCATCACAGAAGCGATTTATGATAACGATAAAAACACCATCAATATTATTTACGGGTTACTACAGAGTGTGGAAAGAAATAAAACCCAAAATAAAACATTCAATCAAATAACGAACCACAAAGATCAAGAGATCAAGGCTTTGAAAGAAAGGGTGGCAGAATTGGAATCAAAATTAGTCCGCCTGGAAAATAAACTCCAAAATACTTCATACGAGAAATCAACAATAGCGAAGGAGTATAATAAATTGTTGAATCAAAACAAAGCCCAGACAAGAGATATCAACAAGGTAAAGAATTGGTGCAATGATATACGGACGAAACATGAAATCGAAATCAAGAAGAAAAACTCGGTTATTACCAATTTAAAGAACCAATTGATTGATAAGAAACACTTATCAACATCCATATCTTATGGATTGAATAAATCGAACTCAGTAATAAGTGATGGGTACTCTACTGGTAGTGAATTGGATAATACCGTTAATACCAATGGGAATTATATCTATAATAATAACCCTATAATTAACAATCTTAATGATACGAGTTTACCAGTCCCTATACTAAATGCCGAATATGAAAAAATAGTTATAACTTTAACCGATCTAACCAATAATCTTATTAAGGAAAACCATAAATTCTCGAGGTTTATCAAGAATTTAAATAAATACTATGGTAAATTCAATACGGTGATTAATCCCGAATTAGAGAAATCCACGATTGAAGATGAATACATACCGAATCCGGAAGAATTTTTCAATATCACTGATTTAAATAAAGTGGTGGATCTGGATATAGATATCGACAATATCGAAACTTTTGAATTTGTTATCAAACCGATATTAAATAATATTTTCCGAAATTATCATTTTTTGAATAATCTATTTGATGAAATCAACCATATGAAAGACCAACCCGTAAGAATAGAAGATGACCAACAGGAAGAAATCGATCGATTAAAGCAGGAATTAGAAACTGCCACTAATAATTGGAGAGACACCATCAAAGCTTTGGATGATTGGAAAGATAGAAGTAATAGGTAAAATAATACATATCTACATATTCGCCTGCGAGTTTGCATAAAAACCACTTTTTAATGCACATAAGGCACGGGAGCTGCATTTGAATGCAAACTTCGATCCATAAGAAAAATAATTATTTGGGATATGATACAACAAAATATGGGCCTCTGGATAATGTAAAAAAATTTGAAGCACTTTTGTTAGATGACTTATAAGCAATAATTGAAAATACTACCAGGATCAAGACTCTAAACTTGAGAGTAAAGTTGTTTCTAAAGATACGCAATTTAATGGGAAATCTTTCATTAGATTTGATTCGGTATCATCTAATTCTTTGACTTTCAAGCACAACCGATTCCTTTCAAAATTAAATTCCAAATACGTGTTAAGCATAATACCAGTACATTGAATTTGTTGGTAATCATTATCACCACGAGACATGTAACTAGAATTAGAGTGATTTGTTGCTGTCTTGTAAGCAGGATCTAAAGAGTGGAAATTACCCAAATCGACTTCTTCGTTATCTGTTTTAGTAAGATTGAATTTTCTGTTGTCAAAAGTTTCTCCATCATCTTTGACCCAGAATTTTACAATTCTAAGCAAATCTCCCGGTTGTAAACAATCGAATTCATTGTCAGCTGTTTTGTAAAATGGTTTAACAACCACAACAATCCCACCAATAGTAACAATATTTTCAGAATAAGGATCGACAACTTTTCTAATTTCATTATTTTCATTCATTTGACTGGCTAAATTTTGAATCATTAAAGTTCTAGATAAACTATCACCATTAAGACCGTCAAGATCACCGACACCTTCAATGCCGGAGCCAAAAGTGAAGGTAGAAAAATTGCCACTCTGGTTATTTACTTTGAATTCTGTAGGAGTTTCACAAATATCAGGTACAATTTTATTAGGATTTGAATGGGCATCCTGGTAACGAGACAGCGCCAACTCACTAGCACTTAATTGATGAATGCTTCTATTCGAATCGATTGTTTTTGATAGATTTCCCGTGGCGATTATCACATCACCTTCAGATGTGATGCAAGAACCGGATTTGAGTCTATAGTTCTTGACAGCCATCATGGATTCAATACCCGCTGATTGAAGTTCTAAGTCTTCCAGCATTGCCTTTTTCCGGGTTTTCGATTTAATTGATATCCGAAAAAAGACAAAGACATAGAGACTCATAACTACAAATACAAGTAATACAAAGGCGAGGACGGAGGTAGAGATAATGGCGGCGTTTCTGGAATTCATTACGATTATGACAAATGATCTATCACTTTGGATTTGGCTGCAAACGCGGTACAATAGGAAGGTCTGAACCTGTATAGAGGTGCAGGTATACAGAGGCAAGTTACCTGTTACAAGCAGTATAAGATATATAGACAGGCAATTATACGATGCAATATATTTGCATGTTTGTACATATAAGATGATATATCTACGTTTGTGTTTTGTCGGCTTCTGTCTCCGAAGTTTCTAGTCCAGTCTCTTGGGGCTCCGTTCTTAGGGGAACAGATTCCTCAAGTGCTTCCGATTCCTCAGGTTTTTTCCGGTATTTTCGATTGGCCTTCTTCTGCTTATTCTTCTTCACTTTTATCTTGCGCTCTAGCACTATTGCAGCCCGAGATTTTTCACCATTTTGCATTAAATCTAATTTTTCAGCAAGTAATTCTCTGGCCTTTTTCCTATTTACTTCTCTTGATCTTGAGTGTTGTGACGTAACGACCATTCCGGTGGGGATATGTTTGAGCTGGACCTTACTATTGGTTTTGTTGATCTTTTGCCCGCCCGGACCACCACCTTTAATGAAACTTTCTTCGATATCCTCTTCTTTAACGAGCCATGTGGGACGGGGTGGGAGTTTATTCTTTTTAGGAATCGAATAATTTCGGAGTAATGGGAGGGGAAGTATGGCAGTATATTTCTCCGGAGATGTTATTGGGATTGTTTGTTTGATAATAATTCGAAGGCACTTGAACATTGAAAGTCTGTGAATGTATGGGGCCGATGAGATGAAATAGACACAGGATTGGATTTGCGCATGAGCTATAGTATCTTAGAGTATACATAATATAACATCCAAGATATGACTTGACTTATAGAATAGAGGATATAGAATAGAGTATATAGAATAGAGGATATAGAATAGAGTATATAGAATAGAGTATATAGAATATGTGACTGGAGTTAGCGTGGGAGATGGATATCCACCGATGATTATAGACACTAGTCTATTTCTGATTCTACCAGATGGATTATCTCCGGCATATACACGCGTAATTAACTCAAAACGGAAAATTAATTAAACACGTCTGGTGAAAAACGATACGCATCTGGATATTTTTTAATTTTTCATTCAACACCATGTCTTACGATAGACCAGATAATTACAGTGCTCCAGCCTTAGGACCTTCCGACACTAGAGATGATTCATTTAATGAAATCATTAAAGCCTTTAAAACGTTTATTTTGGAATTCAGATTGAATAATCAGTTCGTGTACAGAGAACAATTAAGAGAAAATTTATTGATAAAGAATTATTATTTGAGAGTCAATAATGAACATTTAATTGGATTCAATGAAGAATTGAATAAAAAGTTACACGATGATCCAAGTGACATGATTCCATTATTTGAATCAGCTATAACTGAAATTGGGAAACGAATTGCTTATTTAGTTGAAGATTCAGTACCTGAATCGTTTCCAAACTGTCAATTAATCTTGTACTCGATTGCTAATAAAACCAGTTTACGTGATTTAGATTCTGAACATATTTCCAAAATAGTTAGAGTTAGTGGAATTATCATTTCTGCTTCGGTTTTATCCTCGAGACCTACTAAGGTTCAGATTATTTGTAGAAATTGTAAACATACAATGCAATTAAACGTTTCAGCTGGTTTTGGAACTTTAAATTTACCCAAAAGATGTCAAGGTAGCCATAATTTCGATGATACGGCCATGCAAGCTAAATGTCCTCCTGAACCTTATGTTGTCGTTCATGATAAATCGACATTCATTGATCAGCAAATTTTGAAATTACAAGAATCCCCTGATATGGTCCCAGTCGGTGAAATGCCAAGACATATTTTGTTACAATCCGACAGGTATTTGACTAACCAGGTTGTCCCAGGTACTAGGGTTACTATCAATGGGATTTATTCGATTTTCGAAAGTAAAGGTAGAAATCCAAACAATGCAGTTGGTTCTGTTGCGTTGAGAAATCCTTACTTAAAAGTTTTGGGAATTCAAACCGATACTGAAACCGGGGTTGATCAGGGATTGGTATTTTCAGAAGAAGAAGAAGAACAATTCTTACAATTGTCGAGAATGCCTAATTTATATGAGGTATTCAGTAGTTCAATTGCCCCTTCAATTTATGGAAATCAAGATATTAAAAAGGCTATTACTTGTCTTTTGATGGGGGGTAGCAAGAAGATTCTTCCTGATAGCATGAGATTAAGAGGTGATATTAATGTATTACTTTTAGGTGATCCTGGTACCGCCAAATCCCAGTTATTAAAGTTTGTGGAGAAAATCTCCCCAATTTCGGTCTATACTTCGGGTAAAGGTTCGTCAGCCGCTGGTTTGACGGCATCTGTTCAAAGAGATCATGTGACCCGTGATTTCTATTTAGAAGGAGGTGCCATGGTTTTAGCCGATGGTGGTGTTGTTTGTATTGATGAATTCGATAAAATGAGAGATGAAGATAGAGTTGCAATCCACGAAGCTATGGAACAACAAACCATTTCAATTGCCAAAGCTGGTATTACTACAATTTTGAACTCCAGAACTTCGGTTTTAGCAGCAGCTAATCCAATTTTCGGTAGGTACGATGACATGAAATCACCAGGTGAAAACATCGATTTCCAGACCACCATTTTATCTAGATTCGATATGATTTTCATTGTTAAGGATGATCATAATGAAGCCAGAGATATTTCAATTGCTGAACATGTTATGAATGTCCATACCGGAGGTAGTAATAGTAATGATATGAATCAAGAAGGAGAGATCCCAATTCAAATGATGAAGAGATATATCCAATACTGTAAAACCAAATGTGCTCCAAGATTAAGCCCGGAAGCGGCAGTCAGATTATCATCACATTTCGTTTCAATTAGAAAAAAATTACAGTTGAATGAAGCTGATTTGAACGAAAAATCTTCAATTCCTATTACCGTTAGACAATTAGAAGCCATTATTCGTATAACTGAATCTTTGGCCAAACTAACTCTATCACCAGTTGCAAATGAACAACATGTTGAGGAAGCAATTAGATTATTCACTGCATCTACTATGAATGCCGTAGACCAAGGTATGTCAAATGGAATGATTCCAAATGGGGAATTAAGTAAAGAAATCGATAAAGTCGAGCAAGAATTAAGAAGAAGATTGCCAATTGGTTGGTCAACTGCTTATCTGACATTAAGACGGGAAATCGTTGATAGTGGTAAAGCCAGTATAGCAGCTTTGGATAAGGCACTTATGATTCTTGAACGTCATGAGGTTATTAGGTTCAGGCACCAACGTCAAAACGTTTTAAGGGTTGGAGTATAGGCATGTATAGAGTATTGTAGTTTAGTTAGTAATTGTATGTTAATGAATATTAATAATATCTGCTTAGGCATAATAATGGTACTGCACACAACATGCCAATGTCTCCAGAGAAATATTTTCAGTCTCTATTTCGCTACTTCTCAGTGTTTTCAGCCCACTCTTCAAGACTTTAAAGATGGCAGACGAAACAGATAACTTCAAATTCATTGGATTGGGAGGATGTTCCGAAGTAGGCAGATCATGCCACATCATCGAATACAAGAACAAGGTTATCATGTTAGATGCCGGGGTTCATCCCGGATTAAGTGGGTTAAATTCACTTCCTTTTTATGATGAATATGATCTTTCCAAAGTAGACTTGTTATTAATCAGTCATTTCCATTTAGATCATGCCGCCTCGTTACCATACGTTATGCAGCATACGAGCTTCAAGGGGCGGGTGTTTATGACTCATGCCACAAAAGCTATTTATCGATGGTTATTGACTGATTTCGTTAGAGTTACATCTTTGAACATTTCCTCGGGCAATGACCCAAATAGCGCCGGGACTTCTTCAAATTTATATACTGACGAAGATTTGATGAGATCTTTTGATAGAATTGAAACCATTGATTTCCACTCGACTATGGAGTTGGATGGTATACGGTTTACTGCTTATCACGCAGGCCATGTATTGGGTGCATGTTTATATTTGATTGAGATTGGGGGGTTGAAAGTATTATTTACTGGAGATTATTCTCGGGAGGAAAGTAGACATTTACCGATCGCTGAGGTGCCATCGGTTAGACCTGATATTTTAATCACTGAGTCCACTTTTGGAACTGCTACTCATGAACCAAGAGATGAAAAAGAAGGTAGGATGACAAGAATAATTCATTCAACATTACTGAAAGGTGGTAGGGTTTTAATGCCTGTCTTTGCTTTGGGGACTGCTCAAGAATTGCTTTTAATCTTGGAAGATTATTGGTCAAAACATGAGGATTTACAGAACATTGATGTCTATTTTGCTTCTTCTTTGGCAAGAAAATGTTTGGCAGTTTATCAAACTTATACGAATATCATGAACGATAAAATCAGGTTATTGACCTCTTCATCTGCTTACGATAGGAAAAATCCGTTCACTTTCAAATATATTAAAACTCTTAAATCTATAGATCGGTTCCAAGATTTCGGGCCGTCGGTAGTGATTGCGGCACCAGGGATGTTACAAAGTGGTTTCTCAAGACAGTTGTTGGAGAAATGGGCTCCAGACCCGAAGAACACAGTTTTAATGACTGGTTATTCGGTCGAAGGAACTATGGCTAAAGATTTATTAATTGAACCACCAACAATCTCATCGATTACAAACCCAGATATGACAATTCCAAGACGTCTCAGTATAGAAGAAATATCGTTTGCGGCACATGTGGACTTTCAACAGAATGCTGAATTTATTGGTGAAGTCAACGCTCCAAAAATCATTTTAGTCCATGGGGATTCGATTCCTATGGGTAGATTAAAATCTGCCCTTTTAAGTAAATATGCTAATAGGAAAGGAACAGATCAGGAAGTTAAAGTATATAACCCAAGAAATGGTGATGAATTGAAAATCGGTATCAAAGGATTGAAAGTGGCCGAAGTGGTTGGTAGTTTAGCAGAAGAACAAGTTTCAAGTTTAAGAAGTGAAATTGAACTGGAATTGACCAAGAAAATCGAAGAGATTGGTGATGATGAAGATATCAAAATGGATCAAGACACTCCCGAAACCGAACCAGAAGAAGATTTTGAAACTTTCAAAAGTAATCAAATATTATCGGGGGTTATTGTATCGAAAGATTTTGATTTAAACATTGTTCAATTACAAGATTTACATGAATACTCCCTGTTATCTACATCGATTGTCAAATCTAAAATCGATTTGGTGATTAGTGCTCATGTACCATTAATTGAATGGCATTTACAACAGATGTTTGGATATATTAATGTTCTTAATAACGATGAAGAAGAATGGGAATGTAACATCATGGATATGATCAGTGTATTAGTAGATCATAATAAATCCAAGGAGACTTCTGGAAATTATGTCGTTGTTGAATGGGTCAATGATAATTTAATGGCCGATTCTTTAGCCGATAGTGTAATTGCTATTTTATATTCGATTGATTCATCGCCAGCTTCTGTTAAACTCTCATCCCACAGTCATAGCCATGACCACGACGATGAAGTTAAAAAGGAGAAGGAAGAAGAACACGAAAAACAAAAAGAAGAAGAAAAATCTATCATAAGTGATAGAATACATCGAATCTCTACATTATTAAAAGCCCAATTTGGAGATGCCTTGACATATAACGACGTTCAAAGAGCCGAAATATCATTTGGGAAGAATGAAGCTAAAATCGATTTTTCAAGCCTAGAAGTCAGTTGTAATTCCAAAGTATTGAAAGATAGAATAGAAAATATCATTAAACGGGCTTGTGGATTAGCTGCCCCATTGAGTCAACCTCGCAAGATGGAATAGTTGAGGCCTCACTAAATAGTAAATGTACAATAGCATCGCGAATATTTTATATTTCATCTTTACCAATGTCGTATGTAGAAATTACCACAGAGATAAAGTCTTTAATACTAACAATGTAGTGAATTAGTAGGAGTTCCCAAGTCGGAGTTGAACCAAGAAGAACTCGAAAAACTTGAAGAATTTGAGTTCAATCACGGCCCATTATCGCTCTTGAAAGAAGCTATGGCTAATAGTACCCCAGTAATAATATCCTGTCGAAATAACCATAAACTTGTTGCCACCGTCAAGGCTTTTGATAGACACTGTAACTTGATATTGGAGAACGTAAAGGAATTATGGAATGAACCGGTCAAGAATAATAAGGGGAAAGTACTCAAGGTGAACGAAAAGGAGAGATTTATTTCCAAGCTATTTTTAAGAGGTGATTCAGTGATTGTGGTGGTCAAGGCGTGAACACAAGGAAACAGCAGAGATGCCACCGGGAGAGAGAAGCTCCCAGATCATACTACTGAATGTGTGACTATTGAACGTGTGACTACTGAACGTGTGACTACTGAACGTGTGACTATTGAACGTGTGACTACTGAACGTGTGTAGATTACGTAGACTGTAGACTGAGAATTGAGTTAGAAAATGTACATTAGGATCTCAGTGAAAAATAATTATTTATATTCTCTCGCCATGAAAGATCCAAACGCAACCAGACCCTCCAAATATAGTAACCGGGATCTTCTACTCCTTCTCCAGTTGCTTCATACAAACAACCTTATAGCGCCAGACTCCATAACGGACGCCAACAATTCCGGAATTCTCGAGTCGATTAGCACCAATTGGTACAATCATAAGAGCACCAAACTTTCGCAATCGGAGGGATTGAATATCGATAGTCCATGGTCGGCGAATCAAGTTCGAGAGTTGTATAGCAAGTTGTTGGAAGATAAAGAATGTGGAGACACCACCGAATTGGCCAATAAGATTTACGCCGAGAGATTAGAGGAATTACAGGACAAATTGGCCCGATCACAAGGGGAGTTTTATGAGTTAATACGACTGGTATAATATGGACGGGGATAATACCGTTGGAAGATGAAATGATTTTAAGATGTTAGTGGAAAACTGTCGCTGTTATCATTACAGCCATGCGGCCACTACCCCTTCTATATCGATATTAGCATGGGTTTAAAAGAGACATCATACCAATGGTCTGGTAAGGTTAAAAAATGTGGCAAATTAATGGATTTTGAAGTAGAATAGATAGTACATCATTGAAGGAACACTACCAATCACTTACAACTAATATATTCGTTTGGTGTTAGTTAAAGTGCTGATGACAAAATGATGACAAAATGCACTAAAAATCAAGGACATAAGCCTGAGATTTCGATATAGAGAAGCATGGGCAATGGTACGTGGAAATATGAGATCAAACCTGTTATAATTATCGTGGATATAGGACTATAATATTAAAGCGGTTATACAAATCTGAATCTTGGAGTTAGCTAAAGTAATGTATATGAATGAAAAGTTCAAGTAATCAAATATTCAGATATACCTGCATATCAAACAAATGTTCTGCTCTCGCCATTTTCCTGTTATGTTGGCCCTAATTTTTGTTCTGCGCGGGTCCATTTTCTGATATGCCCCGCCAAATTTTTGTTCTGCGGAGATTTGGCTGCAAAATTAGGAAGCTATAATCCACAAAAAGACCTTCTATTGGCTTCCATTTCTGCAAGCTTATGCAAGATTATGTCCTCAGATGCGATCCCATGCAACTTTAGATCACGCAAGGAAGCTATAAAGCCTATTTTTTTAGGAAACTCCTAGCTATATAAAGAGCTGATTTTTCCCTTTGTCTACTTTTCCAAATTTTTTGAAAACCCATAGTAAATTTACTAGCGTTTTTAAAATTCAAATATCTAGACATCGGTCGTTTAAAAATCGCTCAAAATGTCTTCAATTGCTTTCCAATCATCTACTGATGACGCTATTGCTTCTTCCAAGTCCGAAATCCCAATTTTCCATGATGATAATACCGGCTTGGATTTACGTTCTGCTCTTTACTGTGATATGTTCAAGCACCAAGATTATATCAGCAAAACCTTTCCCCCAAACTCTCCCCTTACGATAACTTCTTCAGATCCTTTATTAGGGCCAAGCTCCCCTTCAGTTGATTCGTTGTACAATATCAAGATGGGGCCTGTTGTCCCAAATAGACACAACAAATCAAACAATGGGTCAATTAAAAAAACTCTTAGATCTTTGAAGTCTAAATCCAAATCGAAGATTTCAGGATCTTCTCTTTTGCTGAAACTCAGAAAATCTTCAAGATATTACAACTATGATACTGACAGTTCAGAAACATACTCTCCATTATATATGGAAATTCCTGGTACTGAGACTTCTGATTTGAAAATTCTAGAAATTAGTAGCTTAGATGATGAGCCTATGGAGTTTTCAATGATTAAGAGTCATTTGGAGTCGGTCAAGGCTAGAAAGATTATCAATAAAATTAGAAATTTCAAAGTTTCAGTTATTTCATATATCTTGGAAAAAATTCTTAGAAGGACTCATAGAGTCAAAATTCTGCCTCTTAATGATGAGCAAATGTATGGTGTTTTCACTTCATCTGCATTAGGAACACCTTCAATCTTTGGTTCTGATGAAAGACTTGCTGAAGAAAGTTTGAATTTCTATAAAACTGTCACATCAAGTGGCAATGAAGGGTACCAATCATCTGTTAACTATGAAGACGAAGATAATGATCTCTTCAGTTTGACTAGCCATAAATCGGAGACCACCAGCAAACATCAACTACCAATCAGTAGTCACGAGGAAAGTATCCCGGAAATATATGAGCCAGGATTGGCTAAGGAAGGTGAAATTAGTCTCCTTGCTTCCAAAAATTTTGAAGCTACTACTGCTTCAAAGGTCTATCCTGCTCTCTGGATAACCTTGTTTTTCTGGCAAGCACAAGTAAATGCTGCCTTTGAAGACACCGACAGTAATGATATCCAAAAGCAAGAAATTTCAAAGAACCAGAGATTACCCCAACCACCAAAGAGGATTTCAAGACAGCCAAACCAAAACATCAAACGTAAGGCATGTCTCATTAGACAGTTTTAATCCTTTCATTTCTCTAATTCTCTATTAGCAATGTCTTAACCAGAAAATATAAACCCCAAAAACACTTGTAGCTTCTCTTAGTAGACGTCTACTTTCAATCCTAGTTGACGAAAAATTAGCATATATTAAGATATAAATAAGCTATGTAATCCGATTCAAGAATAATGCTAGGTCGACAGTGGCCATGAAAACCAAACCCGATTTAGCTATATAATTCAAATACTCTACCTTAGATATCCGGCTCCTGTATACAATGTACATTAGTATGCCACACTATACACAAATTACACAAACAGTATCCTATACAACTTTACATACAACTTCAAAAACCACAATGTGTTGGAGTATATTATGAATCATCCCCTTACACATCATATATATTAAATTATACTATAGGACTACACAGCATCCACAACATACATAGCTATACTTACACATACATCTCACTTTTTGCAGCCTTTAATTGCTGTTATCTTTTCCCTGTCCCTCATCCCATCCTCGGCCCTCGCGCTTCTCCACATTTAACTTGATTACTCCATATTTATTCCACATTATGTCTCCACCACACAGCCAAACTTTTGGAACTTCGGTTTTAAATGTTTACAAAAGCAACAGGAATCTATTCCTCAACGCTTCCTATATCATACTTATCACCACGGCTTTCACCGGTGCCACCAGTTCCGGTACCAAACCTAAAAATGCTCCAAGCGATGTTGAAAGCTCCACCGAAATCCAGAAACCTCTGGAGAAAAAACGGAAAAAATTAAGTAAGGAGTCTGCTTTGAGATTATACAAAGCGGCCATTCCGTCCTATACAAATAAGGCTGTTGGATACTTGGGTAGTCATATCATATTACTCGTGATCAGGGCGTTTTTGACGATCAAGGTGGCCAGTTTAGATGGGAAATTAGTCGGAGCCTTGGTATCTCGAAAATTAAAGAAATTTGGCCAGTTATTGGCATTTTGGATGATTTTGGGGGTTCCGGCTTCCGTGGTCAATTCATTGTTGAATTGGACAAAGGATAACTTGAGGAAACACTTGAGAATTAATATGACTGATAGTGTTGTTGAAGATTATTTACCAGATAATTTAGATGCAAATTATTATTCGTTGATCCAATTAAATGATAGTAAAATTAAGGATCCTGATCAAAGAACTTCGACTGATATAAGTCGATTGGCAGGAGCCTTGGCTTCATTACCAGGTCAATTATTGAAACCAACTTTAGATTTACTTTTATGTGCTAAAGAATTATCTAAATCGGGAGTTGGAAGTGGTGAAGGTACTTTGGCTTTAGGGTTGATTGCCCATTTCTCCACTATTATATTGAGATTCTTTTCTCCTCCATTTGCTAAATTAGCTTCCGAAAGAGCTAATTTGGAAGGTCAGTTGAGATCAGCTCATTCTAAAGTTGTTAGTAACAGTGAAGAAATTGCATTTTTGAGGGGGCATTATCGAGAATTGGATTACCTTGATTACTGTTATTACCAATTGGAAAGATTTTTGAAGATGGAATATTGGAAAAAAGCCATTCATGAAATTGCTCAAACTTTTATTGTGAAATATTTCTGGGGTGCCGCTGGTTTGGTATTGTGTTCAGCTCCGGTGTTCATTAACAAGTATTTGGGTAAAGAAGTTGACCCTTCAGCATCTGGAGATTTTATTACTAATAGAAGATTGTTATTAAGTGCTTCCGATTCTTTAGATAGGTTGATTTATGCTAGAAGATATATTTTACAAGTAGTTGGTCATGCTTCAAGAGTGAGTGAGTTTCAAGATGCTTTGTTTCAAATCAAACAAGACAAATCTTCCAGTAGAAAAACAAATGATGATGATCATGTAAGGTACGGTAATGAAATTACCTTCAAGAATGTCAGACTTGTGACTCCAGCAGATGTAACGTTGATTGAAAAATTGGATTTCAGTATTAAACACGGCCAACATTTACTAATTGCGGGACCTAATGGATCTGGTAAATCGTCACTTTTTAGAATGTTGGGAGGCTTGTGGCCATGTAAATCGGGTGATATTATTATCCCTGAAACTGAAAACATGTTTTATTTGCCTCAAAGAGCATATTTATGTAGGGGTAATTTGAGAGAACAAGTAATTTACCCACATACAATGGAGCAATATAAAAATAATAAAGACGGAAGAACTGATAAAGATTTGTACAGCATTTTCAAATTATTGAAATTAGAAGATTTGTTAGTTGGTGACAAACCATGGGATGAAGTGAGAAATTGGAGTGAAGAACTATCAGTTGGTGCTCAACAAAGATTAGCTATGGCAAGATTGTATTATCATAAACCAAAATTCGCTGTTTTGGATGAATGCACTTCTGCAGTATCCCCCACCATGGAACAATTCATGTACCAACATGCCCAAGAAATGGGAATTTCTTTATTATCTGTAGCTCATAGGCCTGCCTTATGGCATTTCCATACTTTTCTTTTGAAATTTGACGGTAAAGGTGGATATTTCTTTGGAGAATTAGACGCTGAAAAGAGATTGAAGATTGAAGAGGAAAGATTACAATTGGAAAAGAGTTTAAGAGATGTATCCACTTTGAGAGAAAGGTTACAAGAGTTAAAGAGAGTCTCTAATGCTCAACATATTCGATACCAAAACTCCCATAAAAGTTTAACGAAATTAGCCGATGCCGCCAATGAAGAAAAGAAACAAAGTGAAGAAAAGGAAAAAAGCCAAGAGCAACTGGAGACAAATGAACAAAAGGGTCTTAAGTAGTTCTTATGTATTTAGTTATTATATACTAGGAGCCTGACATTTTTGCAACTATTATTTGTATCACATTCAGAATAACCACCCGTCCTTTAGTGTTAGAGATGTTATCGAATTTAGAGGAGACAACTTGGAGCGGTGGCTATATAGTGCAATACATCCGCAACTTGGTTGCAAAAAAATAACCTTGAAAATTGAAGCTTCAAAATTTTTCGCAGCCAAACCACAAACAACCATGTCACTCCAAACCACCATTGTTCAAGAAACTAAAGATTCGATTGAAACTCCTGATAATAAGAGAACTACAGAGGTCTCACATATGTCACAATCATGTCAAGAATCCGAATCTTTCCAGCCAATTTCTTCAATTCTGGAAGAGTATTTAGGTAATTATCCATCAGATAACCCAAGTTCAAGTCCATGTAGACCAAACAACCGGAAAAGAAAATTGAATCCACATACATTGGGATATAGTACTGACCCCGAAGATGTATTGCATCTTATGGGAATTGATGTTGATATGATCGATACCGTCCAACAAAAGCCAATTGAAGATCTTAAGACCGAAATTATTAAATCAATCGACTACCTTAACGATAATACTGTTGATAAAGGCACCGATACCTTTTGCTACAGTACTTTCATCAAAGCATGTGAATTCGTCAAGGATCTGTATGAAAAAGAGGTGGAATATCTAGTATTGGAAACCAAAAAGCTTGAAGATGTATGTAAATCCATTGCCATAAGTATTACACTACTAACAGAATAGGACAAGAGAATCTGGCAGGAGACAATGTCTGTTTCCGATAAATCCAGAACTGATAGAAAAATGAAAAAAACTGGCACAAGTATTGAAAGGAGTCATGCCGAAATGCATGTTACTTACGAGAAATATGAAAATATGAAAAGAACCATGAACCTGGCAATCAGTCAACTCCACGAATTCTTGGACGGAAATAGAAATTAATTTGCAGCATTTTGCAACATTTATTTTCCCATTTTTCGCAACAGGAGATGAGATTTCTAGGTATTAAAGTGGTGGTTCAAATGATAAAATACGCCAGTAGATACGTATTGAATAATTATATATTCACCAAAAATATACGGCTACTTTCCAGCACATCGAATAGCGGGAAACCTCAGTTTTTATGCATAACATCCATAGGTAATCCGGAGCCAGAGTACTCAAGATCAAGACACAATGTAGGACATTGGGTATTAGATACGATCATTTCTGAACATTGGAACAATTTCACTAATTTCCAGAAACATCGGAACTTGAAAAAAGGAGTTTACAGTGTTTCCAACGATAGCAATAAATCCAACATTCTTCTTTTCAAGTCGAACGAGACATATATGAATCTACAAGGTGCTCCCATCTCCAGTGTATGGCAGAAAGTCAAGAGCATCCAAAGCGCCAAGTATGATCCCAAGTTAGTGGTAATACATGACGAACTAGAACTTCCTTTGGGAAGGATCCAATTGCGGGACATGGGCACCAGTGCCAGGGGACACAATGGATTGAGATCAATAGATAATGTAATGGGGAAAACTTATGTCAAGATAAGTATTGGCATAGGTAAGGCACCCAACAAGTACGTGGCCGATTATGTATTGGCAAATTTCAAGAAGCAGGAGTTGGAGGTATTACGGTTTGAGACGATGCCGAAAGTCATGGAGGTGTTACAGAGACTTGCAGAGAACTAGAGTGGGACACAGTAGATAATGGATATAGGCGATTATAGACGATGTATAGACGATGTCGAGGATGCATAGAATATAGATAATATCGACAATAGAATAAAGGCTGCGTGTATCCAATGCAGATGGCATATTAAACCCCGATTCCATAGATAATGTGAGTCAATGCAGATCATAGACATTTACTGCACCTGCTTGTGCACTGCGATAAGAAATTATCTACGCATCATGGAATACACATTAAATGTGGTAGCAGAAAGATCAGTTATAAGAGAATCTCTCAAAGGTATGTACTTCCCAATGAATTCAATAGAACTTACTAACGTCAGCTATTATATGGTCAATTTTTTTCCATCGATTATTTGGTCCTATAACCCCAGCAATTCACGAATTCTTTGATATCCTGTATCCAATTGCCAATGATATGCCAGATCTTGATTCTTATATAGATGAAAGAATCGATTCACTAATAAAAAGGGATTTCACTTCACAAGAGATCAAGTACAGTCAATTACAAATCAAATTTTTCGATTCACAAACCAAAAAATCAAAGAAAAAACTGGGATGGTTTGGGGGGAAATCGGAAGACGAGAATCTTCGATTATGGGAGTCTTGGGTAATTAATTTGAAATGCTTACCGATAAATCAAGAGGTATCAGAGAGACAGGAGACCACTAAAGATTCAAACATTTCATTATCGATCTCAAGTTTTGAAACTAATTTACTACAAATCATTGAAATAGCTGATACTCATAAAGACCACATACCTCCCATAACGTCTTTGGAGAGTAGTCCTTTTCCTTACAGGATAGATATCGATTCCAGAACCCACAACGAAGAAAGTTGGGGGAGTTATATAAAGAAGATCTTGGATTAGGGATCTTGGATTAGGCAAGCAAATGTTGATGTCTAGCATCTACAAGTTAGCAGAATACATCCCCTCTTCACCCCTAACCAATATACATTCATCCTCATAAACCACCTTCTCAAAAAGCCCCAATTCTTGGGCTGTTTCCAACACCTCTTTGTCATAACTCCCGGGTTGGAACCATAATCCTTTAATCACATGTTCAAACCCGTCAATCCCACCAATTTCCTTCAAAGTAGCAACAGTAATAGCCGGTGGCGTTAAAAATGAGATACTTAAACCATCACTTTTAGAAGTGTTGTATCCATTTATATCTTTTTTGGCTTTGACTGCATCAACAATTGGGGATACAGATTTAACTACTGATTGTCCCAAAATCTCATCTGATTTGGGGTTGATTGGAATTACTGGTAAGTCATGATTAACATACCACAGAGTAATTTTATATCCAAATTTACTGGAAACATTGGAAGCCCCGGAGACTATATAGATCCGACTTGGCCCAAAAAACTGTTTAATTTTACTTTTCATCGACATGGTTATAGTATAATCTTGTCTAACTGTGTCTCACTGTCTCAGTTATCTTTTGGCTGTGAAAAATAAATTCAAATACTAAAGCTGGGGTCGCAAAATTTTATTATGGCACGGGAGAAGAGGACTAAACCTTGCATAAACTGTAAGAAGAGCAAGGTTAAATGTATATATACTGATGCCTTACCGTGTGAGAAATGTATAAAATCAGGGCAGTCTTCCACCTGTTCTTTTGCTCCCAAAATTCCAAATATAACGCTCCCTGCTATCCAACCTGAGCCTCGATACAATCAAATAGGTCTTCCTCCTTTAAACCCGATAAGGTCTATACCTCTACAGACCCAGGCCCCTTCACTTCCCCAGCATATACTGAGCCGAAGCCATGTCGCCAATCAACATGCTAATTATGGACACCTACCGTCATCTCTGACGGCCCATTCACCAGGTTCACAGGGCCAAGGTTCACAGGGCCATTCCCTGGGTAATACTCCACCCACGCCGTCTGTACCGTATTATAACCCACCAGCGGAGATGAGATGGAAAAGTCAAATGGAAGATAAAATCAATAATTTCGACGATAAATTAAATGATTTGGTGGATGTGCTAAGAAGTAACCAACGTCTTTTGATGCAACAGCAGTCCCAAATATCTCAGCTGAACTATCCACCACCACCTACCCAACAACTGCATGATCTAAGATACATTCAGGAGCTGGTGTCGAACCCTCCAAGTTCCAATTCTCCAAAATCGTATTCTCCTGACCCAATTAATGATACCATCCCCATGAGCAGACAAATCAGTAATGAATCATATCAAAGTAGATCACTGGACGATGAACCTGTAAAACGACGGAGACTAAACGACGACGACTTCCGAAATAATATAATCACGTTGGAGGATGCAAAATCTCTATTCAAGTTTTTTGATACTAATATAACACCCCAATTATTCGGCTTTGAAATCGCAAAGTTTTCCGTTGAAAGTATGTGGGAAGCGTCTCCGATATTGATATGTGCCATATGTACAATATCATCCATTCATCATCCCCATTTACATAAACAACATCTGCAATTACTGAAACACTTGCACAAATTATGTGGGAATCTATTGTTTCAGGGAAGGCCCGAGACAGAAATTGATGGATTCAATACCATTTTAGCATTGATATTCTGTAGTTTTTGGCTATCGGATTCCCAAATGTTCACCGGTTTAGCTCTCCAGATCGCCAAAGAAATTGGGCTAGATAGACCCAGTAGCAAAGCTCAACGTTCCGGAGGACTTCACCCTGATGATAGGCTTAAACTATGGTACTTGTTGTATATTCTTGATGGACAACAAAGCTTGACATATAATAGACAACCGTTGGTAAATTCAGGGGAATATTCTCTTCAACATAGTAGAAGTATTCTTTTAACCAATGATAAATCCATCGAACAAGGTAGGGAAAGTGCCGTCATTGAAAAGGACCACAGAGAAAAAGAGAATCCACATAAGGAACTTGATGCAAGGCCTGAAAATGACCATAGAAAAGCATCATTTACTGATATGAGATTAGTTTCACAAGTTGAATATAACCAAGCATTGAATGAGGCATTTAAGGGGAATGCTTGGGATTTGCTTGCGCCGACTTCACTTGGTATACCCTCTAAAAGTAATTTAGAACTAGACAAGTGGATGGTGTCTTGGACGGTATTATTATCTCCCATGAATAACGGTTCGGTTTGGAGTTCAAAATCCACTTTGGTGTATTATAATTTCGCCAAAATGCATATCAATTCCGCTGCTGTACGACAACTTCAATTAGAGAACCTGAACACTGAATTTCCAAAACTCGACCAATTAACCAGTCCACCACCGGTATCAGAGGTTGTAGACGAAGACGAAAAGGATTGGGAAGATTCTTCAGATGATGAAGATGAAGAGTTTGTTTCAAATAAGCAATTGGTCAGTAAAGATGTATCATCTATCAACGCTAACATTGCATTCAATGCTGCCCAAACCGTCTTGAATTTAGTGCTTAATGATAAAGATATCAAGAATAATTTAAAGTACGTTCCTGTTCATATACACATCATGTTATACTACGCATCGATGCTTTTAGTCGAGGATAAAGGTGCTGAAAAGATTGATACGGCTTCTTCTTTGAAAAAATCCATTATCAATCTTGCAACTGTCTCTTCATTACGTAAAATAATCGCTGAGAATTTTCCAATCGATAAACACTTTGGAAGAAGGTTATTGGCCAGTATGGATGACCTTGTAAATGAGAGATCGACGAAGCTCAAACCGTATATCATTGAAGCAGAGATTGACAATAATGTTAAAGACAAATTGCTTGAACAATTGTCTGCTTGTCTTAATAATGAAGATTCGGGTAAATTCGAATTCTTTGAAGATAAAAAGAGCCGATCTTCTTCCCCAGGAATTTATGCTTGGCCTGGTTCAAACCATGGCCATCCCTCGCAACAATGAGCATCAATCGGTATTGTGTATCTACATATTAATTAATGAATAATGGCTGCGAAAAGTTACAAATAGAGATTCAGATTACAATAATGGATTTGAAAAATTTCGATTTGAAAGGGGTGAAAGACAAAATCGATAGTCTTAAAATTGATAACTTTGAATGGTCAGATATTAAACGGTTCCCTCAAACGTTTAAACGCAATGTTAGTATCGGTAATTATACTTTTGATGAGCAGTTTGATAATTTACATAGAACTTTAGATGTTGTTGAAGCTAGGGTTCAAACAATTGTCAAATACTCTACTTTGTCCACCACTAAAGTATCAGAAATTCTCCGTGGGTTGGAAAACATTAGTTCTTCCTGGGTTGATGCTTTAGATCCTTACAATGATCTTGATTATCAAACTAGAGATGAAATTAGAGGTATTAATTTCTTCGATTTGAGTGATCAATTGATTGATCCTGACGATAGAATGTCCTTTAATAGGGAGTGTATTTATTGGGAAAATTCTAAAACTTTCAAAGAAAGAGTTGAAGAGCAAAAAGGAGCTGTAGGAAACCCAGCCTATGTCTCAAATGCAATTACAAAAAGATGTAATCAATTATTGGGGGTCATTAGTAAGATTAAAGATAAAATCAAAAAAAGAAACAATATGTTGGATGATTATGATGGGATTCACCATCAAATCATTACTTTAAGGGCCAAAGAACAAAGCAACAAATTATCTGCTAAACAAGCTCAACAAATATTTAATTTAGAAAGAAAACTTGATTTTCATAAACAAGAATATGATCTGATGAATCGTCTTTTAGTCACCGAGTTGCCCCACTTCTTCCGTCTTTTTGATGAATTTTTAAAACCAATTGTACATTTGATGTATTTTAATCAACTTAGCGTGTCTTATCAACTTACAATACCATTGTTAAATATGGGTAAAGAAGTTGATATGGGTCTTGGAGCCAACTTTACGAATGAATCAGTGATCACAGAATCACAACCTTTTTACGACAATGCTTTTCAAGCTATTGGTCAGCTTATGATTCTGAGTTTCGAAGAGAATTATTTTAAACTCACAAGGGAACTGTCCCCTAATGACCACAAATTATAGAATGTAAAATTATATCTATTTACATACGAAAACTCAATTAATGTTATAATTCATAATTCATCACTATCACTATCTTCAAGCAATCTTCTTTCATACTTTCTAGCACACATTCCACAGCAAAATTCCTTTTTGAATGGGATATCCCTGTTTTGTAAAAAGTCCCACCATTCAATAACGTCAGCAACCGGTTCCACTACTAGGTTATCACATTCCGAACAGGTTTCCTTATAATTACCTTGAGAAATAGCATATTTGATCAACGAATGATATATCTTTGGTGTGTTTCTTTTCCATTCCTTGGTCTCTTGATAGGAAACATCATATTTAGCCACTTTTGTTAAACAGATTGATTTAAGAGAGGGGACCAACTTGGTTTCTGTTTTGAAATAATTGACTTTGCCGACGTACTTTTTAGCACCACTGGTGTTATATTTCATGGATTCAACGTGAAATGCGTCTGCCGGAACTTTCAAAAAGGGATTAGGACCTGCACGGAACGAAGAAAGTCTGGGGAGATCAAGGATCTGCCACGGCAAGTATTTCAATCTGTTCGTTCCAATCGACAAATCGGTTAAATTGATCATATTCTTGATAATACCAGGGATTCTCTCGAGTTTATTCTGTCTCAAAGCCAACACATTCAATTTAGTATACTTGAATAACGAAGGACTTAAAACCCTTATGTTATTATTACTCAAGAATAACTGATAAAGACTTTGAGTTGCTTCACCAAAGAGAACCATCTTATTCAAATCTTTAATTTCATGGGGTACTTCAGTTAATTCCATACCATCCAAATCCACAGTAGTCTTCATTTCTTCGAAAGCTTCAATGACTAACTGTCTCGCCTTTTCATTGAGAAATTGTTTACGGTATTCCCGATCGTCTTGGGCTCTTACATTGATGTTAATATCGTGGTCCGTCGACGGACATTGGTTATCTATAGGTCTGAATCTGTTGAACTTATCAATTCCAAAATCGGTTTCGCTTTCAAGCTGGTGTTGCATGATTCCACGCGATGGTGACGAGTAGGGAATAGCTTCATTGATATTTTGACTTGGTGATAACGGCATGCTATACTTGACGGCGACATCGTATTCTGAACTCAAATTAGTATCGACCGGAGGACTTGATGGGGGGATATTATCAAACTGAGAACGGGTCATATCCTTATCCATGAATGACTTTCTGTATTCTTCATCCTCAATATAGTCTGTGGAAGTTGTATCGATCATGGTAGGTTCATCACTGTCTATATCAAAGGCAGTTACTCTTCTTTTGACATCGTCTTTCTCATTGAAACTTTCACCAACTCGACGCTTTAAACTGGGGGCAACAGGCATTGCCGGTAGTGACGGTTTGAGAAACGAGCTCTTGTTGCTGTTGGAGATACTGGTGTCATCGGTGTCAAAATCATTGAAATCTTGAGGTTGAAAAGTGGGTGACGATTTAAGTTGAGGAGTGGTTCTGGTGTGGTATAAACTGCTGGCATTCTGGTCTCGTTCTGCCCGGCTCCGGGGGGTTGTATCTAGATGTACTTCATTTTGAAGACCGGATGTCGACCGTGTAAAGGCAAAGGGTAATAAGGGGTTATCTTTTTCCATAATTACTATGAGATAAGTCCATCGGCCATAAATCGGTCTTAGAAATACGACACGCACGCAGGAGGAAAAAAAAGAATAGACGCGTGGTGTAAGGAGTGTGTATATGGGACGCTAGTGTTTGTTTTGGTTGCAAAAATTGGTATTTTTCGGTTGTTCTTGGGTAAGTAATAGGTGGTAACTCTTTTTTTTTACTGGTCATTCTATTTATCCCATCATCTGATCGCTCTGTTACTCTATTTATACCTATGCTTTGCAACAGTTAAAGCCTCAATGTCCTTGGATTTATAGTAATGACTTGCGTATTCCTTTAGCCATTCGCCCTGGATGACCATACAATTTCTCATATATTCTCTACTCGTGAGTACCAATTCATGGTACAACACGAGTTTAGGGGGTGGTTTCACCGGAAATAATGAAGAAGATGGATGTATATACACCGGCTGATCTTTGCTTAGAGTACGATAACTATCACCCATCTTAGATAGCTTGACTACATGAGGGAAGAACCCTGCTACTATAGCTTTTTGGATCAATAAAGATCTAGCGGATTCATCCATATCTGTTTTTAACAGGTCATTCTGGAAAGATATACCAGTTTTCTTACTTAATAATACAAGTTGTTCTTTTATATCTTTAACTCTTTTAAGTGTTCTATATTGTAAGAAATTATCCTGACACCATAAACTTGAATACTCAGTTTCGACCCATTGATTCCAGATATTCAAAAGTGTAAGATGATCCCCAGAAATGTCAAAGAAGACTTCTCGCTTTTTATCGGCTTCCTCCTTTTTATCTTTCGGTCTGAAGAATATATTGGAGCTTTCTCCCAACATAGATACTATAGCCACCATATCTTCGTAAACTCCAAGTTCTGCACTTGCAAGTAAAGCCTTGGAGAACATAGGATGAATAGGAAAATCTGCCATTTTACGGCCTGTTTTGGTTAACTCCCCTTGAGAATTTAACGCCCCGATAGCATAAAGTAGTTCTAGACATTTGATTAAAGTTTCAGAGCTTGGAGGGTCCATGAATTCGAAATTCACCAAATCGGTAATTCCAAGTGAGAGTAATAATAACACCGTAGAAATCAAGTTACCTCTAAGAATCTCGGGTGTTGGATTAGCCATTAATTCGTTATTGAATGACCATTTGGTGTACAATCTAAAACATTCTCCTGGCCCAACTCTACCAGCTCTCCCAGCTCTTTGGTCGGCCGACGCTTGGGACGTGGGGACTACAACCAAACTATCCATTCCAGTAGATGCGTTGTAGACATTCTCTTTGACGTATCCCGAGTCAATAACATATTTAATCCCATCAATGGTAATGGAAGTTTCGGCTATGTTTGTGGCAAGGACCACTTTTCTAGCGTTTGGAGGAGTTGGCTCAAAGATCTTTTTCTGTTGATCATAAGGTAAATTTGCATAGATGGGACAAATAAGTAATTCACCCATCAGAGATGTGAGTTTTTCAGCTGCTTCCGTAAGACTTTCTTGCATGGTATCGATCTCTTCTTGACCGGTCAAGAAAACCAATATATCACCTGGTAAAGGCTTTTTCGAATGGATTAAGAATATAGTATTAATGGCTGCTTGTATGTAATTTGCTTCTGGTTGTTGTGTGTAATGCACAGTGACTGGAAACCTTCTTCCCGGAATTTTAAAGACGGGGGCTTGTTCAAAAAAGTCAGAAAACTTCTGGGCATTAATAGTGGCCGAAGCGATGATTATTTTCAAATCCTGACGTTCTCGTGCAATATCTTTGAGCAAACTTAAGAGGATTTCGGTTGATATGGTTCTTTCGTGAGCTTCATCAATAATAAGAGCCGAGTAGTTTGATAATAATGGATCACTTAGGAATTCTCGCAATAAAATCCCATCTGTAAGGTACTTTATGACCGTCTTATCACCGGATTGATCATCAAAACGAACACTATATCCCACCTCCTGACCAAGATTGACTTGAGCCTCTTCTGCAACTCTAGCAGCAACAGATGTAGCAGCCACACGTCTTGGTTGAGTACAACCCACGATTCGTCTTTCCCCATTTACTGAACAGTAGCCTGCCTCATATAAATACTGGGGCAATTGAGTAGTTTTACCAGATCCAGTTTCCCCAACCACCACAATTATCTGGTTTTCTTCAACAGTCTTAAGGAATTGGTCCCTGAATTTGAAAGCGGGAAGAGACCTTCGTATTTCCGCAATATTATTTGCCGGTTTAACTGGTACGTCTCGGTCGTCATTATCTTGACCTTCATCATTGATCCTTGTGTCGGCGTCAAACTTCACAAACTGCTCCTCGTCGAAGACATACTCATATTTCTCCAGATCTTTGACGATGATATCATCAGTCACGGATGTGTTTATACCTTCGGCTTTCTTGGCCTGTTGGAGTTCCCATTGATTCTCATATCGATTTTTCTTCTCTGATTTTTCAAAACTTTTTGCATTCAAAGCCTCATGTTTTCGTTTCTTATCTATTTTCCCCGTTTGGGTAACATAATCTTCTGGTAATTGGTAGTGTTGGCCTTCATTCTCAGTCGGTTTGATAAGTTCGTATAACTTTGTCTTGTATTCGAAATCTTGGTATTCTTTTTTGGTGAGGTTTGGTTTCTGCTTATACAGTTGGAGAACCTGCTCAAGTTCCTGTAGCTTCTTTTGTTCTCTTTCCCGGAGATATTTCTGACGAGAAAGATCCCGGATTTTGGAGTAGTCCTTGTGTGGTAGTTCGGAGGGCTGCTCATTGGCTGTAGAGCCGGAATTTTGAGCAAAAACATCGGCTGTTTTTGGAGAAGTCTCCACCTTCAAGTCCAGATCCAGCTCCTCGTTCCAGTCGTCGCCCGTTTTCTGTCTTCTGTAGCCGGTCCCGGTAATAATATTATCCTGTACCATCTGGGGCTCACTGCGATGAGAGAGATAGCGTTTTGAAGCGATGAGATGCGAAAAGGTCTGATCAATCCATGTCCCTGGTAGACAAACTCAAGCACGTCCTCAGTCCCAGAATCTCTCCGGGACCGTCAAACGAGTCATTTATTTCTGACGCCACGGTTACCATTCCCGGTGGAACAGAAAAAGATTTGCATCGGTTCAACTCGAATCACACCAAATATATCCCCCCATGGACCGAGCCTTATATCATTGGAATTGCTGGTAATAGTGGGAGTGGAAAGACGTCTATTTCCCAGCAAATCATCAAGGCATTGAATCAGCCATGGACGGTTTTACTTTCTTTTGACAATTTCTATAGGCCTTTGACGGCTGAACAAAAGAAGAAAGCGTTCAATAATGAATGGGATTTCGACACTCCAGGATCCCTTGATTTAGATGCTCTTTACGAGACGGTTAAAAGCTTGAAAAAGGGGGAGAAAGCGGTGATTCCGGTGTATTCGTTTGAGCATCACGATAGAACCGAGAAGACTACCACCATCTATGGGGCTAATGTGATTATCATTGAGGGTCTTTATGCATTGTACGACCAACGATTGTTGGATCTTATGGATATCAAGGTTTATGTCGATACAGATTTGGATATTTGTCTTGCGAGAAGATTGACCAGGGATATTTTGTATAGAGGTAGAGATTTATCGGGGGCCATGAAACAATGGGAGACTTTTGTCAAACCGAATGCTGTTAGATATTTGAATCCGACGATGAATAACGCTAATTTGGTGATTCCAAGAGGGTTAGATAATATAATTGCCATTGATTTAATGATTGGTCACATCAAAAAGCAATTGGGTATGAAATCTCTCGCTCATATAAGACATTTGAAAGAGCTTGGAACTAATATTGAATTTGATATTAATAATTATCCGAATGTGAATGTGTTACCTAATGGCAATCAGACAAAGGGTATAAACTCCATTTTGTTTGATAAAACCACAAAGAGGTCGGACTTTATATTTTATTTCGATAGAATGGCTAATTTAATCATTGATTTCGCTTTGGAACACTTGAGTAATTATGATCACATCGATGTAAGGACCAACCAGACCCATGTTTATAAAGGATTGAAACAAAAGGACACTTTGATAGCTGTGACCATCATTAGATCGGGAGACTGTTTTATTAATTCAATCAAAAAGTCCTTCCTCGATATTCCAATCGGGAAATTGTTGATCCAATCAGATTCCTTGACTGGAGAACCACAATTGCATACCGAAAGATTACCAAAGGGTCTTGGAGATCTTAAACATAAAAAGATATTATTATTTGATGCCCAAATAATCAGTGGAGCGGCAGCTATCATGGCTATTCAAGTATTGGTAGACCATAAAGTCGATGAGAAAGATATCATTTTTAACAGTTATTTGAGTACTGAAATTGGGATAAGAAGAATCGCCAGAGTATTCCCAGACGTTAAAATCGTAGTAGGAAAATTAAGCACTCTTGGTGATTCAACTGAATTCCCCGTCTATAATCCGGAAAAATTCCTCGATAGTCATTGGCATTTCAGAAATCGTTTCGTAGATTCTATATACTTTGGTGCCAAATAATATATAGGCCATGTTTCGATAAATATACATTATTAATATACTATATGCTAATCAATGGATTTGGGGGAATGGAATTTAAGAGCAACGGAATTACGCCTATGATGGTTGGAGGATCCCGGTTGAGGATGACAATAATCATATTTCCGTTCTTCAGCTGGGGAAATAGGAAGAATGGGACTAACGGTGTCCAAATCACAAACCGAATATCGTCTACCTTTATTGCAACTTGAACTGTTTGATTGTTTGTCAAAATCAGGTACAGAAAGCGTCTTGCGAAGCGAATTGTTCTGGCTATTGTTCTGGTCAGTGGGACGAACTTCATCTCTAACAAGAAAAGCATCTAAGGGACCCTTTGGTGAAGGATATGTATCCACATCCATAAGATCGGTACTACTTTGTTGGGTTTCGATGGCTAATTTGTATGTCATTCCATGAAATGTTTATTATCAAAGTAAATCAGGAGATTGTCTGGTTTGGAAAATCCACTCCTTTTATGGGTCGGTTTTTATGGGGTAGCTGCAAAAAAAGATAAGATGCAGGAACGGATTAGTGGAGATTTTAGAAGAGGAAATACTATGGTTTTATAAATGTTTCAAGTAGCAATACAGATCATTTATTTATGTCTTTTGATTATCGTAACCCAAGACTCTTAAGTAATGATCTAGCAAAGATCTACGATGATTAACGGACCACCGAGCCCTGCTATTATTGGTTTTATTTTCAGGTACTTGCTATTGTTTGCAAGCAATTGCGTGGTTGCGAAAATTCATTGCTGCCCGATAAGGAACGGCTGAAGTGGCCGACGTTTGTGTAAAGTTATGTGGAGATAGTGTATAAATCTGGCTGATGTGGAATGGCTTTTGGAAGGGTAATGGCCTTTAGTGTGTGGAAAGTATGAGCTATATAGTGATACAGTAATTGAATATTGGGCCCAAAAGCTCACTGTGGTATTGCTAAAAGTTTCATTAGCAAGTTCCTGTATAGTGTTGGAGCGTTGTCAAGCGTTTTGGGAAACGCACGACTTGATGATGAATGGTATTTCAATAAGTATTCTATGAATGAATAGTTCAAGTTATATAGGTAACAATTGATCAGCTTTGTCGGTGGAGGATGATAATTAGTATTTCAAAAAGTTTACATTCTGGTGTATTATAAAAGTGGGATTATCATCCAATCATCAAATATGATCTAGACGGGCATTCCTATGTAACTAGTAAAATGTTTATCTTGAACGCATCATGAAATATGCTCTTACACTCTAGTACCCCCTAGTACTCATGAGGGACACCCCACAACCTCCAAAAAACCACCACCACCACAGTACTCTGTCTCTCATCAGTTTTGGTGCATTAATCTTCAGATACCATCGTAGAGGTTGAATACCTATCAGGTCACTGTAATAGCCTAGTCTATGATTTGGTTTCAGTAAGTCAGTGGCTAGCTATTGGTGGTCCCAAGCTTGTTGCAGTGGGTCCAAAGTCTTCCCTTTACTCGCTATGTTCATATCAAAGCATACAATATAACTTCATATACAATTGTTCTAATTATATTTTATCACATAAGTTTTCTAGAGACTTGGGCAATTTTAGAAACCAAGGGAAATCCATTGACTGAGATTACAAAGCAATAAGACACCTTGCCCACTTGTTGACATGGCGAATATAAAATATTTTTACGGCCGACATGAAATCTAGAACCGGCAAGATTGTAACATCGGTATTGGTAATGTTCTCAATGGTTTAAATGATTCATATGTTGGGATGTAGATCACCACGTTACCCCCCTCCCACAGGTGATTAAGCTCAAATGTAACATTGATCCCAACATTCTGTAAACTGTAACACTGTCTAATTTAACTTCGATTGATTTTTGTAATTATATGTCTCTCTTCTATGCAGGACGGGCATTTGATGTTCCCTAATTTGGACTTATGAAAGCAGGGTCCCCATCATCCCTTGCATTCCCTTTATGGATTTAATTTAATCCCTCGGCTTAGTTAGGTAAACTGTAAATGCCACCACCACCGTTATCTGGAGCCACTCCTGTTTCAACTTATTAGACACACTTTCACAATAGCACAAAATTAGATTACCTTGCATAGCCGTTTATTCAGACGTTGAAAGTTATTTTTCCCTTGATAAGCCGAAGCATTATCAGATGAATTGTATTTAGTGACGTTTCGATAATGATAACTCTGTCAAAAAGGTTAATTTGAAATTCGAGTGTCAAACCAATCGGGAATATGGATCAAGAGCCCGCGTAAGACCCCATAGTTATGACACGGCCACCACTCTACCGGTAACCAGCAGGCAAAGGGTAAGGACGTTAAAAAGAGAAAGCAATAGCAATGGTAGTGGCACAGGTATAGTATCTAAGTTGTATCCGTGAAAACGATCGAAATAATAGTGGCTTCAATAACAGCTATTATTGGTTTGTTAAATTGACTCGGACTTTTCTATTGTTCCGGTTACGTCAAACAATATCGAAATATCCCAAAACGGAATTTTCTTCTGCGACATTACGACATGCATATTGTTTACCGATAAGAATTTGCAACCATTCTGACAACTAAGATTATGCTACAATTGCATGAATTAAGCTACCGGTGTAACCGTACCGAACACCATAACCATTGGCCATAACCCATTTCTAGTGGCTTAAGTTGATTTAGCTCGTTCAACAAAAGTTTAATCTCCACCTTTGAGAAGGTGGGTAACAACCGGTTAAACTTTACCTCTTAATATAGCTCAAATCTTTAGTTATTAACGGAAACACTACTTTGACTTCTGTAAGGATTCATGATCTGCATACACAATGCTTTCGACCAAATTCCCCTGGAGAGTAAGCCCCACCTTTTGTGTTCGCTATCATTTATGTTGGATAGGGTGAGGGCCAATGGAGAAGCCAGTTTATCAACGTTTGTCGAGCTATGAGCCATGTGGCTCGGAAATTCTTTCTGTTGTGATTATCTGGAATTGTGTAGCCCTTTCCTTCTTTTTTTTTTCGGCCATACATGTGTTTGCAGCCTTCGGCTTGATTATGATACTTTTTCGAGAAATTTAAAGTTTTTTGGTGGAGAATGGCTAACAGACACGGCATCAAATTACAAAGAGGTTAGATTTGTGGATCCAAAAAATATTGCATGTTCAGTTGTGGCAATCACCTTCACAAGTTCCGAAAAACTATTTAAACCGGCTCAATTTCCATGATTATTCTGATTCTCCATTGATCTCAACTATCAATAGACAACTACTCAGTTATCAAACGAAATCAATACAAATTTTTAAGAATGGTTCTCCCAACTAAAACTTTATATGCCTTTACCGTCTTCTTGGCTGCTGTTACTTCTGCGGTTGTTCCAGATGTTGAAAAAAGAGACTCTCCTGGTACCTTCAAATTAGATTTTTCAGTTAAAAAGCAACCTCCCATTTTAAGCGTTAACGGTACTTCTAGTCCTCAACTGAAAGCCGCAGGTACCTATAATTACCCTTTAAGAGGGGTAAAGGACGTTTATTATATCGCTGATATTCTCGTTGGTTCTAACAAGGACAAAGTCAGTGTTGACGTTGACACTGGCTCTTCCGATTTATGGGTTATTGATTCAAGTGCTAGTGTACAGGCTTCATATGGAACATATGACCACTCAAAGTCTTCTACTTATGAATATGTCACCGATAACTTCATTGTTATTTACGGGGATTGGTCCAATGCCCACGGTGACTGGATCAAGGACACTGTTCAATTGTCTCCTGGTGGTCCAATTATCGAAGGTCAAGAATTGGGAGACGCTACTGCTTCTCATGGAATTACTTTTGGTATTTTAGGGGTTGGTTTACAAGCAAATGAAGCTAGTACTGTAATCAACTCCTTTTCCTACGACAACTTCCCAATTAGTTTGAAGAAGCAAGGATACGTTAAGAAAAATGCTTACTCGCTTTATTTAGACTCGAAAGACGCTGATTCGGGAAGTGTTTTATTTGGTGGTATTGACCATGCTAAATACACCGGTGAATTGACAGAACTTAAGCTTCAAAGTGATAAGGAATTTAGAATTAAGACTAACACTTTCACCAGTGGCGGTAAAACTTATGATATCAATACTAATCTTTTACTTGATTCCGGTACTACTCTCACCATTCTTAATTCAGACATTGGCTTGCCTCTTGTTCAATCGGTTGGTGGGGTTCTTCAAGAAAATGGTCAATATCTCGTTCCAGATCCATCCAAAGTCCATGATATTGTGGTTAATTTCGATGGTATTAGCATCACCATTCCTAAGGAAGATCTTCTCTTTGAAGCCACAGACGATAATGGTAATCCTGCTGGTTACATTTATGGTATCGTTATCGCCGAGGAGCTCAATATTTTAGGTGACAACTTTTTAAGACATGCTTACGTCGTCTATGACTTAGAGGACCTTGTTGTTTCCTTGGCCCCAGTTAAATACACTTCTGATGAAAACATTTCCGTTATCAGTTAAGTGCTTAGCTTTTGATTTTTGATTTTTAAAAATCTCCCGTGATTTCTATAGCCTTGATGGTTATTTAGTTCTAAATTTATGTTTTCAATCTTTACTCGGCATTCTCTTTATTTTCTTGATACTCAAGCTATTTATATTAATTTACTTTGTTTATATAGTTATATACTTAGATAGCCAGTCGCATGGAAGATCATAGGCCTATGATCGGCCAATTTTTTTCCTACCCGCTCCGCTTTTTGCAGCCATTTTTATCTTCTGCTACTCACTCAATCTTTTATACCAAAAGTCATAAAACACTTTTAAAAGCTTGAAAGAAAACTTACGCCTCTGTTAGTAACTCCAAAACAGAAAACAAACGACTGCTTTTGAAATTCCGGAAAAAATGGGATTGTCAAGAGTCTTAAACAAACTTTGGTTTTGTGAAAAAGACAATTCACAAAACACAAAAAGTGATCATGTAAACATTGTTTCTAAGATCAAATCATTAAAGCTTGGTCATTTGAAAAGCTTTAAAGTTCTGGTACATCAATCAACCAGACCAGTCAACAAGTTTATTAGAAAAATTTTGGATGATTCTACTAATCAAAAAATCTTTACTTGTGAATCATTACACAAAACTAATAAACCAGTCAAAAAATCAGTCAAAAAATCAGTCAAAAAATCAGTCAAAAAATCAGTCAAAAAGTCAGTTAGTCAACCAGTCAAAGAAACTAGCCAATCAACTTTAGTCGAATCAGGAAAAGTGTTCAATGCAAACTTTACTTATAATCCTTGGCATGAACACGAATATGATCCAGAAAACGTAAATTATATTGACATTGGGAATTATATCCAATGTGTGGATAAGGAAAATAATTATCCTGTTCGTCCACCTACTCCAAAGAATCCAAGACTCAACATCAATTCTTCAACTGATTTAAGTATTCTCGATGAGTTTAGAGAACATTACCTTTTACATCAAAATCCTGAAAATAAAGACAAAATCATTGAAAAACTTCAATGGGATTTCAGTCACTCAGGAGATGATAAATCGTCTACAGTTGTTGATTCGGATGATGAAGAACAAAGGAATTCATCAAATGAATCTTGTATTGATGTTGGCATTTGTGATTCAGAAATTTATCAAAATCAAGAAAAACTTCATATCATTACAGGCATAATGGCTTCTGAAGTTGGTAAATCTAAGTTAAGAGAATCTATTTTGAAACAAAATAAATTCAAGTACTCGATTGTTGCTGCCGATGCTGCTAGACAATCAAGAGTCATTGCACTCCACAAAAAGTACAAAAAGATTTACCACCATGCTATTGAGCATGCTTCAATCGTTGCAGTGATGAATAGAGAAGATTACATTTACAAGAAGCATCGTGAAATTTACAAGACCGTTGCTGAATTTGCAGCCAAAGCTGGTACTCTCAAGTCCAAATCTTCAACTTTTGGTGATCAAAAATTAATTTATAGTTCTGTTTCCAAAAAGGCTGCCAAAAAAGGGAAAGAACAATTAGAAGCTAAGTTAATTGATGATTACTATAAATCTATTGATGAAGAAAAAGCTTTACTTAATATTAAGCCCAGAAATATTGTAGAATTTCAAGCTGACTCAATTAATTGTGATGGTGAATTGTTGAATAATGATCCCGAAAAACAAAGATCATTAGCCAACGACATCATTGAGTATCTTAATCCATCAGAAGAAACTTCAGATGATGATTCTTATGACATTGTAAAGAAAAATGGTCATGAACATTTTGAAGGAATTTACTGTGAAACTAATTATGTAATTAATTACGATAACACTGCTGATGAAGAAAGATTAAGAGAAAATCTTGAACATATTTTTGGTAAAGATTTTGATAAAAGAAATTATTCAGATTCTGATAATGATAATGAAATTGAAAGTTCTAGTGATTATTCGAATGTAGAAATTGATGGAGACTTACTCCAAACTAATGATGGGAAATCATCTAATACTAAAAAAGATGATTTAAATTTTAATAGTGGCATTTATTCCACGGTCCCCATCAATGATATCAATAACACACATTCAAATGTCGATTATGGTAAGAAAATCAAATTCTCTGACACTGTGATTGTCAAAGAATATACTGAAGATTTTAAATCCCATAATGATGATATTGAAAACAGGAAACAATTTGGAATTCTTAAGTCCGAATTACAAACTTTCCAAAATGATGATTCTATGTCTTGTAAATTAATTAACCTTAATCCCGATGCAAGTATCGAGGAGAAAATTCAATTTAACTATAATCAAACAAGATTAGAATTAAATGAATGTGAACTCCAACTTAAACATATCGATGCTTGTCTTCATGCCAAAGTCGTTTCTGGAACTCAACTGGGAATTCTTAGACTAAACCTGCAATACGATGCAATTAGTAAGAAAAAAAGACAGTTAGTTCAAACCAATTACTATAGAAGCTTATTTGCAAGAAGATTGGGACTCGGGGATTTAGAATCAGAGTATTTCAATGCTGTTATTCTTAGATATTATAACTCCAATGATGATAAAAATTTACTCAACAGTTCCTATTAGGTTCCTGATTATTGAAAATTCAGATCAGACTAATACTTATTTTACAAGGACTGGTGAATCATATGGTATTATTATATAAATAGTAGTTGTTTCAAGTTTTTGAAATGGAAATGTCTTAGAAAATGTGGTAGGATTTTAGGGGCGATAGAATTTGGAAAAGAAGAAAGAATAGAGCAATAGGATTGGGGAGCTTGGCGTAGTTGGTTATCTTTGGCATGAAGTCATTCTGACCTGACTTCTTTTTGAGTTGATGTTGCTTTTTGGTTTTATGGTTTTGAAGGTGGGTCTTTTCAGATGTTATCCCCACGACTCAATGGAACCATTATGATGGTGATGTCTTATGACGCTGACATTTTCAAATGAAGATGAAGAGATTACTTGTAGATCCTATAATCATTTTGGTACCCTCTTTGGAGGTGGTATCTCTTCAATGAGATATATACGCTTTACAGTCGCCAAAACTGAGTTGATCTGATAGCTTAGGCTAATGATAGGTTAATTATGAATGAATTGAAGGGGATCATTAGTTTCGATGGAATGAAAGGTCTGGTATATTTCTAACAAGATAGTAAATAGATATATAGTATATAGTGTATAGAACTTGTTAGAAAAAGTGGTGGGAAATACCAATGGACATGTGCCTGGAAGGAAACCTTAACTATTGTGAAGTTGATAACATTCATTAATTGACCGATCTCCCGTAAACTTACGTCTTCTGGAAGAGAGCTCGGCAGAGGACTGAACCCTTAATGCAGCCCGCCATTGGAAAGTCGAATGGAAAGGATGACTATGGAATGAACTTGCTGGATAGATCATAATCCATAGGTAGCGTTGATTTCATTAAGGAGAATATGGGAAGTTGATGGATTGTTATTAGTTGGCTAACAAAAGCAAGTATACGATGAAGTCCTGCTCTAAAAATTACTTACCAATCTTTTCTTCAGGTAAGTTTTCAAAACTATCACCAGGTATACCCAAAGAAAATCCAAATAGGAAACTTAATTAAAAAAGCCACAATCTAAAATAAAGACACGTACATCAACTACTTGAAATGGGAGAATACCAAAACATCTACTGGAATAATATCAGCTGAAATATTCATCAATATCATCTGAAACTTTCAAATTAGATTTTAAAATCTGCAATCATTAATTACGAAGTGTGGACACTACTGGAGACTAAAGCTGATTAATACAATGGCTTTTTGACATGACTAACTAAAACAAGACTGACTTGACCTTGACCAGAGAAGCTGGGTTTATGACTGGACCAATGCTTTTCAATACCAACCTCACTAGCTAATGAACATTGTTTAGTTCACATTAATAGATAAACTTTCGAATTGCTCTTGATACTCTATTCTATCTATTTTGTATATTAACTTGCAAACTAGTACTAACCTAACTTGTATTGATTTCTTTTGTTGATGATTTTAGCTAACTATAAGCAAAGCAATTCTAGACTTGGCTGTTTTAAATCACCATGCGTCAAGACCATCTTAATTAAATCACTAAAAAGAAGAGCCTGAAACAATCCGATGATCAAATTTCATTTACAAAGTTTAGTATTATCCACTACAACTACAAGAAAAAGAAAAGTGGTTTAACCGTAAAGTTGTAATAGGACCTCGGTGCATTAGTGACAAAGTAAATCTTATTAGGCCGATACCTGAAATTACCCTTGTCATGTGTTGGCCCTATAACCGTTCTAGATTCTAAGAAGGTTTTATCGATTAAGGTTAGAGTGCAGATTGTCTAGTGTGCATATGGCCAAGGCAGGTGGTTATCAATTACAATAATTAGACATGATTCGGTTGAAATTAGGCAAATGGTGGCTTTGATTATAGAAGTATAAAAGAAGATGTATATCGTTATAAATTTTCAATCACCAAGTTTATTATCCCAATGATTTTCGCCAAATTTGTTGCCATTAGTCTCTTCTCAGTATGCTTAAGCAGTGTAGTTCCTACTGTTGAAGTCGGAGCCCGGGATCAACGAGACATAGTTCCTGATTTCACCAAAAGAGCTTGGAATTCTACTATTGAAAAAAGAGCCGGAAACTTCACCGTTGACAAGAGACAAGCTGAAAACGAGTCAAGAGGCAATTCAACGGTTGCAAAAAGAGATACCGCATTAGGCAACTCCACCATAGTTTAATAAACCTTATCACCAGACAATGCCAATGGACGAATCGTAAGTCAAGTCGATTGGTGGCAAAATATGGATACCCGGATTATATAGATTTCTTGTTATAGATTATTTCGAATAGATGTTTTACATTGTTAGATTTTTCACCCAGATGCAGAGGAGTGTATAGAACTGCAATTACAGCCGCTCCAACGGCGAGCCTGGAGCGGCGAGCCGCTAGGCAAAGCACCGGATGTAATTGGAGGTCCCCACCGGTGCGGAGGTTAACCCCCGTCGTGGTATAAATGTGGATATCGACACCCGCAAATAGTGAAAAGTGAAATTTACCCATCTCGATGATAAAATTGACAAGAGCCCACGTCAAACAGACGTTAAACACGTTAAATCTCGTCAGATATGCCAGTTTCAACCCGGCAAAACCATTAACGACCTCGGATTTGAACCAGCTGACCTTGGACGCCAAATACGCCGTAAGAGGTAAAATCCCCATCAGGGCCGATGAGATAAGAAACCATATTGAGACCAATCCTCATAGCCACGGTTTACCATATGACAGGATTATCAATGCTAATATCGGGAACCCTCAACAGTTGGACCAGAAACCATTGACTTGGTACAGACAAGTATTGTCGCTTTTACAATATCCTTCAATTTTGGAGAAAATCGACGGGGATTTGGCCCTGGAATTGTACCCAAAAGATGTGATGCAAAGAGCCAAAGATATTTTGGAATCGACCGGTTCTATGGGGGCATACAGTCATTCACAGGGGGATGTTTTCATCAGAAAAAGTGTCGCTCAGTTCATCACCAAAAGAGATGGATACCCGGCTGATCCCCAGGACATTTTCTTGACGGGAGGTGCTTCAGCAGCCGTGCAATACTTGTTACAGATCTTGTCATCTGACAAGAACTCGGGGTTTTTGATTCCCATTCCTCAGTATCCGTTGTATACTGCCACGATTGCCTTGAATAACGCCGTGCCAATCGGATATTACTTGGATGAAAGTAATAATTGGTCAACCAACCCGGAACAAATCCAGGAATTGATCAAGGAAAACAAGGCCAAGGGGGTTGATATCAAATGTTTGGTGGTCATTAACCCGGGAAATCCTACAGGAGCTATTTTATCTAGGGAAGATATCAAAGGTATCATTGATATTGCTGCTGAACATGGATTGGTGGTGATTGCCGATGAAGTTTATCAAGAAAACGTCTTTGAAGGGGAATTCATTTCCATGAAAAAAGTCTTGAGTGAATTGGTTGAAATACTGCCGGAATTATACTCCGATGTGCAATTGGCTTCTTTGCATTCCACTTCAAAAGGGGTTAGTGGAGAATGTGGTCAAAGGGGTGGATACATGGAATTGACGGGATTTACCCCAGAAGTTAAGGAGATTGTATTTAAGTTGGCTTCTATTAATTTATGTTCGGTTGTTTCTGGTCAAGCGTTGATGGAATTGATGGTTAATCCTCCTCAACCCGGTACTGAATCGTATGAATTGTATGAATCAGAGACTTTGGGGATTCATAATGATTTGAAACAAAGATCTGGCTTGTTATACGATGCATTTTTACAAATGGAAGATATCACTTGTAATAAACCAATGGGGGCTATGTACTTATTCCCAAGATTGAATTTCGATGAATCTAAATACTCTAAATTGTTTGAACAAGCGGATAAGTCAGGAATCGTAGCCGATGAATTATATTGTATGGAGTTGTTGGAACGTACTGGTATTTGTTGTGTGCCAGGATCAGGGTTTGGTCAAGTTCCCGATACTTATCATTTAAGGACGACTTTCTTACCTCCAGGAACTGAATGGATCAGTGATTGGGCTGATTTCCATAAAGAGTTTGTTGGTAAATATAAGAATTAGTGTACATCTATATATCTGTAGTATATATTCATTTGACTCAATATATTCATTTAATCTTTTTTCGTCTTTGATACTGTTGAACTCTTGAAATCTCCAAGAATACAACTGAATGCAATAGTTAACCAAGCAGGAAACCACCCTAACATGACAATAAACCAAGTCCAGCATTGACTATCATTCCAGCTCATTAATAAGCCGGTCATTAAATTCAAAGTACCATTTTCATAGCCAAATTGTTCCAAGTATATACCTCCAACTATGAAGATGATAAAGAAAGGATTGGACACAAATAAACACAAGAATAATTTGAGCTTAGATCGGTTGTTTTCAAGCATTTGAAATACCGGATTTTTCGATTTAACAATCACTGCTTGATACTCCTCTAACTCGATTGATTTTAATAATTGTTGCACAAACATTAATGGAATAGTTATGACTCCGATACATAAGGCCAAAGAGAAATTCAAGATCATCAAGGCAGTTATCACCATTGCAATATAAAACAAGGCAAAGGCAATGATAGAGTAGCCGAATAATGAAGTGATTTTTAAGTTTGACCGTAAATAACTCTTGTAAAATGGCGATAACGATAATACACCCGTGAAAAAAGCCATAGCAACCAATACAATATTGACCAACGCATTAATATCGCTATCATCGGTGGTTAAACTTACCAAACGAGGCAAAAGCACCGATAACAAAAACGACGAAATGACAATAGATACGAAAAACTTCAACACCGATGCAATATTGAGAAGAAATCTGGGGATAGTATTTCCACTATTCAATATACAACTCAAAGATGATAAAGCATAAGCGACAGCAAGCAATATAGCCGAAGGTAGATACGTGCCTATAGAAACAAAGAATCTAGGGCCCAATAATAAATAAAAGAAGAACGATTGGTGGAACTTCTCCAATAAATTATTCACCGATCTGAAAGTTTCATCTATAACTCTACCGATTTGGGTGATATCGTTATGACCCGAAGCCCCTCTCACTCTCATAGTAAATGCCTGAATTGACCAACCGGAGAAACTTTCACACCCCTTTGAAGGAGTTACAATGCCCGCTAAAGTCAACCCAGCAATACCTTTCAACAAGTTCATTAATCTAAAGGTATAATCATTACGAGCAAGAGAATTTCCAGGAGTATTCTGGATAGAAACATGAATATTCTCGTGATAAGAAACCATATTTGCCGTATTTAAGAGATCCAAATTGGGTAACTGACCATTCAACCCTTCATAAAACATCTCATAGTAATCGAATTGGTCACCATCTCCAGCATATTCCAACACCAAGGCTGCTTCAATTGACCCAGCAGTCTTATCCAAAGACGTGTGATAAGCCTCGACCCATGATCTCAAAGACTTATGGCCATCTTGAGGAAACACCAAAATGATATTCTTCGACCAAATGGACATTCGATTAAAGTATCTAGCCAATGCAATAGCCAACGAAGCGCCTCCCAAATTGTACTGGAAATCAGAAGTATTCCACGGGACCGCCAACACCATTGCCTCGGTATCGTCCCCCCTGGCGGCATGCATGATCCCATATAACGTGTCACTAATCAGTGGATCATCATGTTGGTGATATGCCGTCTTCATGCCAATCTCATTCAACCAATTTTCCACGTGGAAATTCCGTTCTTGTACCGTTGTGTCGCCCATTTTCTTGAGTTCACTTCGGTAGCCCCTGACGATATTCCATTCACTTTCCCGGAAATACGACGTGACTTGACCTGGCATCAATGCGTTCTCTGAAATGTAGGTTCTACGGTAATTTCCGTCGATGGGCAACACAAGAAGCCAAGCAATACTGGCAATTGAAAGAAGAAGCGAGATGAGTGGCAACGATCGGGTGAGTTTCGGGACCAAATCCCGTTTGTGGATTGCCCGTAAGATAGTTTCTGCCAAAGCCATGGTGAAAAATCGGTGTGCGGTTGTATCGATTAAAATCTTCCTCTCACTCTCACTATCAATGGGTAAAAGAAAGTCATCGGCTCGTAAGCCCCAGAAAAAAGTTAAACAAACCCTAGACATAACATTCACGTGTTTGTTCTGCAACCACGAAAGATCGGTTATATGTACATTAGATAAGAAAAATGGTATAGGGGAATTACACTGTAAAATTTGCGGACAATCGTTCCAAAGTAATATCCATTCATTGTCAAAGCCGGTAGATATTTATAGTGATTGGATTGATGCTTGTGAAGACTTGGAGGAGGAACAGGTCGGAGGGTCCGGGGATCGGTCCGGGGACCCCAGAGATGATGATGATGATGATGACGATGACGACGATGATGAGGATGATGGTAAGGTGGTTAAGAGAAAAGACCCAATTCTTGATTCCGATGATGAATATGATTAGTGGGCCGTTGATTGGACCAGACCCGGATCCATTTATTGGATATATGTATTGTAAGTAGATGAGGAGTAATGTACATTGACGGTTGGCATTGTCTATTTATACTCTTTGTTGAAATTGATATTCTGTAGCATCTCGTCATATAACTCATTCATCTCTTTCCCAGTCTGGGAATCTAAAAGTTTACTATCCACCATAGACATTGGGGTTGCCGTGGATGTATGTTCATCTCTGGTATCGTCGGTTTTGGTACCATCTGAATCGCTCTTGTAAGGCTTTTCGGGTTCAGGACTGGTGGTACCAGAAACTTCCAGTTGTTTGGTCTTGATTTTACGTAATTTATCGGTAATGTAGTTCATATCTATACCTCCATCTTCGTCTTCTTTCAGTCTCATGTCAGTCAATAAACTTGGAATGTCAATTCCTTGTTGTTTTAAATATTGAACGAACGAAATCACATTGGGAAGATCCTCCAAATTGATACCGGAGATCTTCTTTCTTATATCTTCTCCCGAAAGTTCATCTAGTTCAGGAAATGCCGAATGAAGATTCAAATTACTGGATATTTTATGGACACTACCTTCTTCTTTATCAAGATGCACCACGGAAGTTCTTGAACTACTTCTTGATATTGCTGGTGGGAAATGGGTTCGCTCACTAACAATTACCCCAGGCTCTCCTTGAACTTGTCCATTTGGATCTTGGCCAACTCTTTCGGCGACATCTGGAGGTTCCAAATGGTCGGTATCGAATTTGTCATCGATTAATTGAAGGGCCTTACTAATTGAAGAATCAATAAAGATTAACCGGAAAAGAGTTTCCTTACCTTCAAGAGACAATTCTTTTCTCAACTGTAAGTTATTCAAGACATTGACAGAATTCTTCAATTCTTCTTGAATACTTCTAGCTTTTTCAACAAAGTCTAATACCAAATCTGAATTCAAATCAAACTCTCCCTTCGCTTTAAGTTCTAAAATTTCATTTAATTGATCGGTTAGCATATTAGGTTCCTTCTGTGATTCTTGTTCTTCTTCTTGATGTTTATGATAAATAGTTGATTCCATATTTCTCATAGAATAGAGTCCAATTCTCTCTTTGAAATATGAAGGTGCTTGATCAAAATCAGCCTCAACTTTGCATAGATTTTTACTGTTTTTAACCGCTTGAACAAGAGATGCAGCAGAAACACTATCAAGTGCGTTACCAACAATTGAAACGTAGGCCAAGTTTTTACAGAATGGTAACACATTAGCAATGGATGTAATAACATCACTCGAAAGATTGTTATTTTCAAGATGAAGTCTAATAAGTTTAGGAAATAATGGTAGTTTACTTATAAACCAATTAATGACAAACTCGTCCGATACTCCTTCTAAAGACGATGTAAATAATTTGGCACTATTGGATAAATCTAAATATTTTAAATTTGGATGTTTAATCAAAAATTCCATGATTTTTTTGACCTCTTCTCCATATCTTAAGTTGGTAGCATTCAAAGAAACAAATCCAATCTGTGAATTAGCAATCTTCTCTTCGTAATCAGGATCACTTTGCACTTCGGTAAGTACTTTAAGATAAGCTGCACCCGAGAAATCATTGAATCCAAAATCTAGACCTCTAACAAAAGGTTTGAAATACCAATACTTCAACACCAACAGAACATGTTTTGGCGTAAGATTATTGTATGCCAAACCTAATCTACCGGTCTTCAAGGAAATTCCTCTTCTAACTAAATTCTCAAATACTTCAACATCAGTTATACAACAACCAGTTAAGATAAGTTCTTCAATACCACCTCTAGCAATCAAAGTAGCAGTGAATAGTCTCCAGTCCATATCACTTCTATTTTCTTTATTACAAGACATTCTAACGAGCTCATCGGGTTTTTGGGTCTTTTTATTTTTTGGTTTGAAATTATTGACGATTAATTGAGGACATTGAGTTATATCAAGTCTACTCAACACGGTATTTCTTGATAAAAACCAACAGAGTAGAGACCAGCCTTCAGTATTAATTGGTGTATTTCTAAGACTCAATTTAACCAACTGGGTTTTAGCACTCATGGCGCTTAAAAGAATTTTGAATTGTTCATAACTGAGGTTAACCCCATCTAAAGTAACACAAATAATTGGGGCAATACGTATAAAATCAGAAAAAGTCTGGATTTCAACCATTGTCGGATGAGGATTTCTTAGTTGAAGTACGGGAAGAGGAGCCATTGAGTCCTTAGGGATTTGTTTAAGAATGGCGGGGATAGGTAAGATTTCCCGAAGATGACAACACCTTGTATACATGAGATCCAATGCCATTTTTTCAACAGGCACCGTATAAGATTTTCGTGATTGAATCATTGGCTTATCTATGAGGAATGATGATGAATTCGGATGGTCCTGTGCCATTTCAGCTTTCGTTTCAGCGTCAGCGTTCGTTTCTTGGGTCAGGGGGGCAGTGACGTCTTTTTCTGGCGTTTCAGTCTCTTCTTTTGAGTGTTTCAAGTAATGCAAAGCACCAGTTCCACCAACAACGATACCACCTCCTTGACCCCGTTGCAGTTTCTCGATAGCCAACTTATCTTCGTCAGATAATGGGGCAATTTTCAAATTCCCATCCTTCAATACCTCTACATTTCCTTTTCTTGGAGTTCTGGAAGGAATTTGTTGAGGAGGATCAATCAAGAAAGTCGAACTATGGAACGCCACCCGTTTAAGGGGTTTCAAACTCTTGAATTCTGGTAATACAGGTTGTAATTCATTGGTCGAAGATTCAAAACTACCAGTAGTAAACGGTTGATAATTATGAGGAACCCATGAAGATATTATACTACCATCTTCATGAACCCCGGTAGTAGATCTCCTATTATATTCTGTCGCCTGGGAGGTGGACGGTAATGTTGCACCAGAATTAGAGACCAGTCTTCTTCTAAGAAAAGACGAAAATTTCAGCGGTTGTGGTTCAGGGTTCAGCAGATTAACTAGACACAGTTCCAGAATAGACAGTTTTCTAGAGTTTGGACCCGAAACCGATTTCCGACGGTAGAATTTGACGTATTCATCAAGTTTTGGATCAGTTTCAGAAGAATGATCGAGGGGGTCAGTTTCTTGGGCCGATTGATGGCCCGTTGTTGGGATCGATTGGGACTGCGTTCTTGAAAGAGACGTTGTTCTTGAAAGAGGTTTGAAGCTGTCATTGGAAGTTGTTTTTGAAAGACGGAAACTATCCTTGAACACCAGGGGGCCGGAAGATTGACCAATCACCGGGCTTGATGGCGGCAGCTTATGGAATTTGCTCTTCAATTTACTGAAAAGACCCGAGGAATTGGAGGCGCTTGACGTGTCAGTGTTTGTGGCGGAGGTTTGGGACGATAAACTTTGAGATCTGTGTCGTGACAGGTTATTTGGGGGGATGTTGCCCGATTTTGGAGGATTTTTGCCGGGAGAATCGGGGATTTGAGGACCGCCGTTGGTTTGCAGAGGTGGGAGTTCCATACCTTCTGAAATGGTAGCAATAGTAGGTTTTGTTTTGGAAAATACATGGTCATTTGAGTTGGAAATTGTCGTTGTAAGATGCGATTGAACGGGGGTCTTTTTCAGGGGAGAATTGGCGGTATTTGGCAGATTGGAGTCGGGGTTTTTCGACAGCTGATTGGCCGAAGTGGTGGGGGAGATGGATACGGTGGCGTCCCGAAGGAACCATTCGACGTCGTCGTTTAATCCGAAATCCTTGTCTTGATTCATGATATTGATGCGGAGAAAAGATAATAGATAGCGGCTGGAGGTAAAGCCGCGAACTGCTAGTGCTGGTGCTGGTGCTGGTGTGGTGTGGGCGTGGGCGTGGCGTGGTCCTGGCGTGGTCCTGGCGTGGGGAGGGGCACGGCTCGCACCGTATCGGCACGGAAGATATGGTGGCAGCCGGTGGGACTGATCAGATGACCCACATCAGGTGAGTATTACGAGGGGGGGAAGTTGAGGGGCAAGAGTTAAGGGGTATTGAATCCGGTGATCATGGTGGTCTTGGTGGTTGTAGTGGTGTGGTAGTGGTAGTGGTAGTGGTAGTGGTTGTGGTTGTATTTGGTGGTTGTGGTTGTATTTGTGGTGGTAGTGGTGGTGTGGTAGTGGTAGTGTGTATAGTGTACCTTTGTTTATATATTCCTGTATACACAGCGGCCTGGCCTCGCCAGAAATCACTCTCGGTGCTTAAGTTGCGGGCCTAGTTCTGTGGAGTGCAACTGAACTGGTTCCGTACATCCCTCCTATATGCACTCCAGATGACGAATTGTGGAGTAACCTTAAATAGTTGGCAATATCCTACCCTACAGAGTTTTTGGTTATTATGTTACCGTTTGAATTAAGTACCTTAGTATTCCAGCATTTACCTACTGCGGTGGTCGACCGGGTTTTTTCCGGGGCCAATGACGCCGATTTGGCCGGGGTGCCCCCCCATGTGTTGCACGTAAATATGGCTGCAATTTCTACGTTTGGTCTGTACACGACACTTGCTAATGAAGTGGTGAAATCAAGTTTCAACACCCCAAAAGAATTGGAACTTTTCCATACTCTGCCGCCATTCTACCCCTCGGATCAGCTGGTGATTCTCTGTTTTGCTTCGAGTCAAGACTTGACGTTTTTCCACAAAAGAATCCCCCATATATTGAAGTGCTACACTATAGATGTGGTTCACGACGATGCTCTGTTTGCTATTACCACCAAGATGAGGTATAAATTCGGGAATTTTTGTATGAAGTTCGACCCCGACTTTGCCAGATTGCCCCGGGATATAGAGAAGCTTGAAACCCCCAGTATGCCCATTTATCCGGTGACATCTTTAGTGACATTGACCACCCGATGGGGCCCTGGGATGGTGGAACAACTAGAGCAGTTGCCCAATTTACGGCATTTAACGGTCACTGAAGGCACGGTGTCGGGAAATCTTGAAATGTTGCATTTGGAGTCTTTTATCGTGCAGCCGGCTGGGAAATTGGCCGAGGTGAATTTACCTGGTACCTTGAAGTATTTGGGAATTCCGGCCCTGGAATATAGACGGTATTTACTGGGGCAATTTGGCCAGTTTGAGTTACAGGAATTCGAATTCACCGAGTTTGATCTGTCGGTTTTAAGAGAAGAAAGAGGGAGGTCCAGCTTCTTCCCCATTAGTGCTCCAAATTCCCGTTCCAGTAGCAGAAATATGGCTCCAAGGTCAAGTAGCAGAGATGTAGCTGGTCCAAGGTCAAGTAGTAGAGATAGTACCAGTTCAATATTCAGTAGCCATTCCAATGGCAGTGTGACTTCGGCCATAAGTGAAATCGATCCTGAAATAGACGTTTGTGCTATTGGAACCGATATGCATAAGACCCATTTACCGTCAATACAACCCCATCCAGGTCTTAGCCATTTAGTGATGTCTTCTTCCCGGGGCTTTGATTTATCGGGAATGGATTTGAAACGACTCGTGTGTTTGGATAGTTCGATAGATGTAGGTTCTCGTTTTGTTCTTCCCCATACCCTTGAACTGTTCCATTTCTTTGGGGTGTTTAACGGTGTTTTGGATCTCTCCCACTTGCCATATCTTGAAGAGGTGGTTCTTGGGATGGGGTCGGACAATATGGAGGAGAATTCCCAGTTTGAGTCGATTATGTTGCCGGAACTGTGTAAGAGTTTGAAGGTTGAAGGTGGTATCAATTATCTTGGCTTGAACCGGGACTTGGAAAGAGCAGAGATTATATTATATAATAACGTCGAGGCCATTGACGAGTTTTCGTCGTTTGATACATTTGAACCTTCATGGTTGAATAGTTGTGGGAAATTACAGTATCTCCTGATCAAGAACCACAATTATCAACCGGACTTCTTCTTGTCTTTATTAAGATATTGTCTTCCCAAAGAATTGAAATCATTGTCGTTGGATATTCCCGGATCAACGGTTCCAGAAGAGTTTTTCGATCTGGTGCCTGAAGGCTTAGAATTGCTTCATTTGGCCCAGGATTTGGATGTCATGTCGGTTGATTTAAGTGCTAGTAAATTGAAGGTGGTGTCTGTTCCAAGAAGTAACGATTATCAATTGGTGTTGCCGAAAAGTCTTGAAGCATTGTTGATTTCGGAAGATACTGGAGAATCATATTCGTATCTGCTGAAAGAAGTATTGGTTAAACATGTTGAAGAGGTTATCAGTGTTAATGTGGGTAAGAAGATTGTCGTGAGAGCTGGTAACGAAGTTATTTGTCGGATTAGAAACCAGCATTTCATCAGTGATTAACTGATGTTGTTTACGAATTATGTACCGGTAAATTAATATATAATAATGGGAATTATTTAACCAAATGGAGAAGCACCACCCCCAAATTGACTCATCATTTTTTGCATCATTCCAGGATTTCTCATCATCTGTTGAGCTTGAGCCATCATATTTGGATCTTGCATCATTTTTTGGGCTTGAGCCATCATATTTGGATTATTCATTAATCCGGCCATACCACCAGGTCCTCCAGCCCCGGCTCCTGCTCCGGCTCCACCCATTCCTGACATCATGTTTTGCATGTTTTGCATAAAGCTTGGGTTACTTTGAGCTTGTTGCATCATTCTATTCATGTTTGGATTTCCTTGTAATCCTTGGGTAGATTTGGCACTTTGGGCCATTGTACTCATCATTTGTTGTTGTTGTAATACCATTTCAACGTCAACAACTGAACATCCTGCCCCTCTGGCAATTCTGACAATTCTCTCCGGTTGTTTGATTAAAATTTGCCCATCACTATCTAGTTCTTGTTGAGTCATTGAATCCATGATATATATCATATCTTTCATTTTGGCACTGGCCTCTTCCTCTCCTACACCACCCATTAAATTGCTCAATCCGGGGATCATACTAGCAATATTACTTAATGGTCCCATTTTCAAAAAATTATTCATTTGGGTTTGGAAATCTCTCAATGTGAATTTCCCCTCTTTGATGTTTTCCATGGTTTTTTTATGATTTTCATCGTCTTGTAAATTCAACAGTTTAACTTGATCCATCAACAGTTGTAAATCACCAATTCCTAATAATTTGGAGATGAAAGATGAAGGTTTGAAAGGTTCAAAATCTGCCACATGTTCCCCAGTACCTATGAATATGATTGGAGTTTGTGTAGCAGCAATGGCACTTATAGCCCCACCACCTTTAGCATGTCCATCCATTTTAGTCAAAATAATCGAACCAAAATCACTCGCTTCTTTGAAAGCTTTAGCCTGTTCTTCAGCCGCTTGACCAATTGATCCATCCATTACCATTACCGTTTGATTTGGAATAATTCTTTCACTAATCTCCACCATTTCGGTGAATAATGATTCTTCTTGTTTATGTCTACCAGAAGTATCAACAATAATGATATCGAATCTTTCAGCCTTGAACTTAGTGACCCCTTCCTCACTGACTTTTACCGGATCGGTTTCAACGTACGAACCGTAGTATGGAATATTGGCTTTGATGGCGTTCTGTTTCAATTGATCAAACGCACCGGCTCTGAAAGTATCGGCACAAACAAGACCAACTTTATACCCTCGTTTTTTATAATACACGGCTAATTTGGTACAACTGGTGGTTTTACCGGCCCCCTGTAACCCAACAAACATGATCACGTGAGATTCCCGTTTCTTAGCCGGTTTTCTTTTGGCCTTTGCTGACGTTGAAGTTGGCTGGGCGCTTAATTTTTTGATTTGTGGCGGCTCTTCATAAGCGTCAACAAGCGATACAAGTTCATCGTAGACCGCCTTCTGGAGTTTTTTCCGCTTATTTGCCACCGTGTCGGATTTGAACGAATCGTTGTCAATTTGGGATTTGATGTTGGCGCTGAGCTTCCCGACAAGTTTGAAGTTCACGTCACTCTCAATCAACGCCTTGGAGATATCTTTGAGGAGGCCCTTGATCTCATCATCGCTACCGGAAGATACCGACGAGAGGGCGCCTTTAAGTTTGTTTCCCAAGTCTGCTAATACCATATCGAAGGAATCAAAGTCGCTGAGAAATGAGGTGAGTGAGAAAGAGGAAGAGGTGTGGAAGGAGTATGTGAGAAGTGACAGGTAACTGAGAATCCGTAATTTACCTACGTTTTTGCGCGCCTACAATTGTTTGAAATCCAATAGTAAAAGGTAATAAATAGGTAATAAATCCCCTACTGTAGGCGCCGTTTACTTATAATGGGTATTTTGTATGACATACACACCTTTTATGGGGTTTTGCAACATAGTAGGTACCATTTTGGGAATCGAATGAGCCATTTTACCTTAATTTACACCTCTAAATCGTGTTATTTTGGCAAATTTCACTCAAAAAACCCATGAATATACGTATATATATATTACTATACATGTAGGACTGTTTTTATAGCAAACGTTGGTACCAGAATACAATTCAGCTATTTCAACCCAGAAAGTCCTACTGTAAGACCCAAGTCAAAGAAAAGGCGGAGGGCCAACCAGATTGTAAAGGATGATGCATACTTCGCCGAATTAGCAACAATCGATAACATGGATAGATGGGCTAAAACACTGGTAAATCTTTTATGTCAATGGTACTTGGGAAGTGAAGGTAAGCCTAGCATAGTTTCTAGAGACAAAAAGTTTGGGTCGGCGTGGAGAAAAAGTGGTGGTGTTCATGATACATATCTCACAAGAAAGAGAATAATTACTTTCATTACTAGAATTATGGAAGAAAATGAAGGTAAAAAAACACTGGACAAGCCATTCAATGGCTTGAGTAAGTTCCAATTCGCTCTGTTAATGGATTTATATATTGAGAAGAAGAAATTAACCTTGAATAAAATGATTGAATGTGCTACAAAGACAAGGATCACTTGAGCAGAGAATTGCAGAGATTCAAGAGGAAAACAAATGAAAACATGTACATGAACGTGCATGTTAACGAAGAAGAAGTATTCAATTGTACGTAGTTTCATTCAATAGTATCATTAAATATAAATATCTGCGTTTTTTTATTACCAATTTTCAAGTGAACGATACCCTCTTAACAGCCTTGTTGCTTTTCCCTTGATAAAATGGTCTTATTTAATAGCTAGTAAAACTTACTATATACAATAAATTAATGCCGGTGGCGGCTTAAAGATGGCAGAACTATTCACATGATTGGATGTTAGGAATGTAAGGTACCGTAATATGTTGCAAGCTATGAAAACATCCTCTATAAGTTGGTAAAAAAAGAGGCTGCAAAATGTCGTTTGTTCTTACGATGTCGCGCCACGCAGCAAATGTCGTCGGGCGGGGGTGCCCCCAAGTAGTGTACTGGCTAGGGCTGAGCGTGTACTGGCTAGGGCTGAGCGAAAATACAGTGCTATTTTTGTTAGGGATTTTAAGAAATCAATAATTATTAGAGCATATTAGAGGGTATTATGATGAGATAAATGGTCATTGGATGCAATATTATATAAAATATAGTGCCAAATTACATATATCGAAGACTTTTAGACTCCAAAAATCAAAATTCGGCTTCAAAATTCAAAAAAATCGAAAATGTGGAACAGTCGAAATCGGGAAAGAGAGATTTACCTACGATTTAGGTCCGCAGTTTCCTATTTTGTGAAAATCTACCGCTTTTCGCTGGTCGCATACTCTTTACTGTCCCTGGAACAATAGAATTTTCGCATAGGTAAAAGTCTCATACCTGCAGAGAAGTGACAGGTCACTGAGAAATGCGACTGAGAAAATGCTGAAAGTATTGAACAACAACCATGATGCATGACACACCGTATAAAGTAATTTCAGTGAAGTTTGAACATTGGCTTGTAGGAGAGGTACCTCAAGAAATATTGGAAAGCTTTATTTTAGGTTCAACTTGTGATACACCTGGAACTTTACAAATAATACTAGAACCAGGATATAAATTGACACAGAAAGGTCCTTATTTGTTGCCCCCTATTAGATGGTTGGAAAGCTTTGAAAAGAACGATGAATTTAAAATCGTATGTGATGTTCGGTAATATTTATCTTTATAATTATATATTATCTCTAAACTAAAGAATATTATAATACTTCGTTTAGTCAATATATATACTTTTATTAAATAAAAGGTTGGTTTATTATATAAACTAATATGGTGCTCTATGTAATTCACCCTATTAAACATAACTTAATTGATTTAATCAATGATTATCAGGTTTCATTCAACAGGAGGTGCTTGCTTGTACCCTTGAGGTTGATAATGTTGTTGTTGATTTTGTGATGGTGGTGGTTGTTGGGAAGCTTGTAATGGTCTACCGGGTTGCGGTTGTTGTTGGGTCTTGTAGCCAAACTTAGGATATGCATTAGCATTACCATTATTTTGAGGCTTGTTGTTGATGATGATGATGTTGTTGTTGTTGTACTTGTTGTTGTTGTTGCTGCTGTTGTGCTTGTTGTTGCTGTACTTGTTGCTGAGCCTGCTGTTGGGCTTGTAAATGGGGGTTATTGGTCAAAACATAGTAAGATGTCGAGGGTAGTAAATCATTAGATTATATTCAAGTTATAATGAGTTAAATTGGAATCGAACCAATATTGATCTCTTTATATAAATATATATATATATATATTTGATAGTCGATATACATATATAATAAACCCATATAAAGACCTTCCATATGTCGAACACTCCTCAAGCAATTCCTTAGCTCCTGTGTAGTTCTTGGGGGTATGATAATGACCGGAATATTTATCCAACGCTTCAAAGAAATTGACGACAATTTTCCGATCAAATTGATCTATACTATATTCTTGTTCGTAATCCCGTAAAACCTCACGTTTCAATTTAACCACAGTCATATCAGATTCACTTATATCATGGCCATAAATTCCTCCATTAAAATCGGGGATCTTGACACAAAACAGAACACCTTCTTCATTAAATATTCATAACCCAACTTGGCCAACTTGGAATAATACATCAATGCCAAACCACAGTTCTTAGGGCATCCAATTGGCATCCAATACCGGACGCCAGTCTATATGCCAATACCATTAATGCATTCAAATCACCGGCTTCCATTGCCAATTGATAGTATAATTGAGCCTTGGCCTGGTCCTCCACAAGTTCTCCAAACATCCCGGTAGCATGCATGAATCCCAACATGAAATACGAATGCCCATGAGCCTCTATAGACACGGCGGCTTCATAATACGACAACGCTTTCGAGTAGTTGGTAGCAACTGACATGTTTCCAAAGGTGTATATGTCACCTAGCGCCGAAAAGGCGTCAGAATTGTTCAAATTTGCTGCCGATTTCAAGAGTGGCAAGACCTCTTCCGTCATAAACTTGGCGGCATGTTCATCTCTCACCACCGGGTGTTGGTAGTTCTGGGTAAGAGACCCCATGTCGGTGGGATTTGGCCGGTACAGTGCCAACTTTTCGAGGGCCGCCGTGTAAATTTCGTGGGAATCCTGGGGGACATCAGCACCAGCTATAAATATATATATTTATATATTTAATAGTCGATATACATATATAATATAATAAATTTTATATAAAACCAATATATGTAACTAAATTTAATATTAATTGTACTTTACATAAATCAAGAAATCATTATTATTATTAGTATATATACTTAAACACATATATATCTGTTAAATTAGTGGTACCTGTATAATTATAAACATAATATGCAGTTCATGTTTTGAAATACTTTATTAAGTTATTTAATGAACAAAATCCTTTTATCTTTATATATATATAATATTATATACTATCCGGTGTTAGCTTTATAATTTAAATATATATTTTTGGATAAAAGTACTATATTTATAGAGAAAAATTGTATTTATTTGTTAGAATGCAAATTAAGATATAAAAAATTAGATATCTATATTAATGGGACTTTAATGCTATAGAGAAATAATGGATTGCTGTGATAAACCATAAATAGATCCTAAAGATACTCATAAAGCTATAGCTTATAGAACATGGTATAATGCTAAAAGAGAAAACCAGAGAGAATGGCCCTTTATCTAGAAAACCACAAATTAATAGTATAGAATTTCCCAAACATTCTGGGATATATTACTATTACCCTAATAGTTATATAGGGTTAGCTGAAAGAAAAGATATAAACATAGAATTATATACCTAAAATATATAAAAGAAATCATGAACGTAATAAAAATAGTTTATTATATAAGTATATCAATAAAACCAGAGAAACCTGAAAATTTAAAAATTAAAAATAATTATCAAGAAATTATAAAGGAGAAATAGTAGAAACTAATAAAATACCAAATATTTGAAAACAAGATTAGTTATACAAAATAGTATGGGAGAATGGATAAAATCAAGTGGACCAAAAATAATAGGTGTAACTACTTTACCTTATAATTATAGACAAATAATACACGATTATAAAAAATTAGGTAGATTAAAAGAAGGGAAAATACATGACTTTGTTGATCCAAAAGGTACTGATATTATAACATTCCCGGGTCCTATAGATATCCACATAAATAAATGTCTTGAAACACATAGATTAATGACATTTAAATATATAATTAATAATAATGTGATATTCATAATTTAACAAAATGGTTAAAGGTAAATCAGAAAAAGTTTACGGGAAATTAAAATCGACAATTATTGATGAAATTATCACTAAAATTGAAAAATTGGATTTAGATGATAGTGAAATAATTATTAAAGCTATAAAAGAAAAGGAAAAACCTAAACGTAAAGCTCCTAATATTCCAGAAGAGAAAAATTTAATCAAGACTTTACAATATTGCAATCATTTTGAAAGATTGCTAATATATTGTTATGACTAATATTAAACGTTTCTGGTCCTATCTACCAGTTTCGAGTAATATTAAACGTTTCTGGTCTTATCTACCAGTGGTACTCTTAACAACTTTTATATTACCTATTCACCATATTTCGCTATATCTAAAAGACAAACCTACTTATATTAATAATTAGACGGAACTATTACTCTTTATTACGTCCTATTGACCATTTACTACCATCAAAACAACTTTATATAACCTATATTGTGTATGCTGGTGTTGATATTTAAGTATTGTCGTGGTTATTCTGGTAATAATGTGATTGTATGTGTGTGTGTATGTGTGTGTGTGTGTGTGTGTGTATGTGATTGTATGTGTGTGTATGTGTATGTATATGTATGTATATGTATGTATGTGTATGCAGATATATTTGCAGCCACCCTACCAATACTACTTCTCTATCATCGCCCTAATCGTACCAATAACTCACTTTGCGCTTACTATCGGCAATCAACATCAGGATCTCTTCCTGATCAATGTCTTCAGCTTCTTTGTCTTCGGCTTCTTCGTCTTCGGCTTCTTCGTCTTCTTCGGCCTCTGAGTCGTTTTCAATAATAAACGTTTGATCATCATCATCGTCGATGAAATTATACTCTGGGTCTTGCTCTTGCTCTTCTTCGGTATCGACATCGGTAGCCTGATCTCTGAGATCTTCCACTTTGAATTCCCATTCATCGTAAGAATCCAAAGCATAATCGTCATCACTACTATCATCAACAGCTGGTACATCGTTATATTCAGCTTGGGGGTCATAAGGAGGTATGGAGATGGAAAATCCCCACAATCGTCCAATGTCTCCCTTGAACAAACTATATACATTGGTTGATACTAGAAGCATTGGAACCAAGTAAAAAAGAGCCGGTTGGCCAGCACCAGTAGCGAAAAGAACCGTCAAACATATAATCATCCCCACGACATAAGAAGTCATTGATACCCAGAAGTAGTCTCTACCAAACCGATTACACAACAAGATGTAAAACCCAGGAAGAACTATATCACCAAGTCCCAAGATAGAGTTCTTGCCTGACTCTAACTGGGGTAATGATAGCTTGATTGGGATATCGACGGTGGTGGCTACCGTTACCATGATATCACTGGCAAATACAAAATATACATCGTAAGCAAAGAACCCCAAGAGAAGCAATGTCAGCCATTTGAAAGATCCGAGTTCGAGCTGTAATAGCATTGAAAGAGATGCCAGAACAGCAACTATATTAGAGACCAACACATTTTCATCGACCCAGAATTTGTAGCTAACATACCCGGCCAACAAAAGCGCCGTGATATGGTCAATCCCCACTACAAGGGCCGGAGACAGTTCATAATTATCGTCGTTGGTTTTGTGGCTTGGTTTAATGAGTTTTATACCATTTTTTTTCAAGTATTTCTTGAAATGATCGGGTGATTTGATTTCCAATTCGTCATATTTGATATCACTGATATACCCCGGTTGCAACGAGGTTCGGGATACTAAATATCTTGGGATTTCAAAATTCAATAGCCTTGAAATCACATTCACCACATGCACAAAAGACGTGGTATTGGCATTAATACTGGTCAACACCATGATATTCTTGAGCCATCGCACGAGCACGGTACGAGCGTCGGTCGAAAGATAATACATCAGCACGAGCGCCGCGGTGGCTACCACGGGGAGCAAAGCAACCGTGCCCCCATCAACGACATTGACCCCCAACTCTATAACATCGTTGGATGATTTAACGGTTTTGGAATGTTGTTTTAAACTGGCCGTATAGATGATTATCACGGCTATGAAAAGAAGCGATACCGACGGGTCTAATATCAAGTCAAGAGCACTTTCAATCGATAAATGATGCCAAAACGATGAAGTATTGTCATTAACTTGCGATATAACTGAAGTTACATGGGAAGAAGCAGCTTCCGATAAAGGATCTACGGCCGACTCGGCGATCTTTTCCACTGCAGATTCTCCTGCAGATTTGACTGCCGATGCTGCAGAAGTAGCGATCGAAACCACCAGATTTGAGATATCGGGTTTTGTCATGTCTACTTGAGATACTTTGTTTATTGAATATCGCGATACAAATATCGTTGCAAATATCGTTGCCAACATCGCGATCCAGAAAGTCTCATGGCAATTGCTGCAAAACAAACACTAGAAGCCAAATCTCCTTACACCCACTTCAAATCCTACCCAGTATCTCTAGCATTACATCATCTCACGTCTCAGGCACTGGCTGCATATTTTTCCGGCTACCGTATTATACTAAACCCAGTATACAGCATACCAGCCCTGTGCGAAAATCATCGGACATGCAGTTACAGGTTACGGTTGCATTTACTAGATCTGACGATTAAGTTACATGCGCTAGACTACCATATTCACGTTCCCCCCCAATTAGGAAATACACCGTTAGGCATCCGATAAGAACGGGACGATTCCATTACCCGGAAAACGTACTATTCGTATAGTTACGTCAATTTGCAACTCTAAACCGAAGGCAAAGACGGATTAGAGTCACCGGTAGGTTTCAAGAAGGAATTCCAGGGCATAGAAGTGGCGTATGGTTATTATATAGGAACGCCCCTTTTTGGTTATTATCCTAACCTGCAAATTAGACGAGCAATGAGCCCTCGTTATCAGGACGAACGGTTTTTATGTGCCATCTATTTATTTTTCTATTTATTTTTATTTTTCAAATTATTTCTATTTTTCAAATTATTTTTTCCAGAAATCTAGAAGCTTGTTTAGCTTACGCCGGGTTGTGGGCCTTTCCACCCTTGCAGGGCCATGCTCAAAGACGCATGACAAGCTTAAGTGGACACGGCATGTCCCCCCAGACTCGGGCACTACCCGGCAAAAACCCTCCCCTAACAAAACTAAGTTCATGCCGGGCGTCTAACTGAACGTTCGATCTACAGTAACTAGTGCCGTACTATAGCCTGAATTAATAATTAACCACCGATTATGTAATCTGCGGTGTTTACCGCCAGCCTTCCGCAATATGTTCCTGTTATATTCCTAATATATGGGTGCTATTGTTAATCTCATTGACTATAAACGACGTCCAAATAAGGCTATTGTTAGGAATATGTCCTATTGTTTAGAGAAATTATTGTTCCCAATTGGGTCCCAGTTCAAGCACTTCATTACATCGTTACTGTATATATTAAAGAAGATGAAATAATTTAGTCTATTGTGTTGCATGGTGAAAAAATCATCGTCGGCTATAGTTGAAGATAATCGGTCGTGTGCCGGAGTTATGCGACGACACCTGCAATATTAGCCATGATGCAGATGTTAAATAGATGCGACGGCTTCCATCGGTGCCACCACGGAATGGCCGCCGGAAGACACTATAGTGCTCCCTGGCTTGTAGATGGGATGGAACATCTCGGTTATCGGTTATGAAAACGAACCCTTGTTGGTAGTAAGTTGCATACCGCCATTTGACGACCAGCGCCTAACAGGAACTAATGAGCAGTCCAAGCCCTTGTTATCGGGATTTCGGCTCCATTCTGCTGTCGGTTCTCATTTAACACAAGCCCTCTGTTACCAGGATGTACCAGGATCGGCCTCCCGAATTCACACCCCCCTACACCCTCAGCCCCCTACACTTACCTAATTACCAGCACCAGGCAATGGCGCCGTACCAATCATTTCCCACACCCACCGTATCACCAATGCCAACCAACCAATCAATCACCTTGAATCCCCCCCACCAATAAATCAGCCAACGCATTGCCTAGCCGGTATGTGGAGTGCTAATACCGATGGTTAACTGCAGGAGAGCAGTAGTGGTATAGCAAATTACAACCCCTGCACATAACCCCCAAACTAAAAAATGTCGTATTCAACAATTAGTGCGTCTTTGGCCAAATCTCTTGACAAAATATCATTTTTCTAACTTTTATGGTTTTTTTTTTTCTGTAAAAATTTGTCATTTGATATTTTGTACACTATAATATCTGTTTTTTGTAATTTTATTGGTTTACCATTGGTTATTGTAAATACGTCAATCGTTTTGGGAGTTTTTTGTATCTACGATTTTTTTTATCTTTTTATATTATTTGATTTATAATTATTCTTTTTATGACCGAATCATTATTTGATAATAGTGCATTGCAAGATCTGGAGGTTTTGCCACTGGCTCCAGCACTGGCCCCAGCACTGTCCCTGGGCACCCTGGGCACCCTGGCATCGGCGCCATCGGCTGATGTTTTGCCGCTGGTTACTGATGATAACGGCACCGCCTTGATCAATTACCGGTTACTCATTTCGTCAAAAGAATCGGGTTGCCTTATAGGACAAAATGGACAAGTGATCAACTCAATCAGACAAGAAACTGATACAAAGGCGGGGATTTCAAAATTATTACCCCAAACTCATGAACGGATTTTAACCGTTTCGGGGACTTTGGATAATTGTGCTAAGGCTATTAGTTATTTTGCTCAAGCTTTGATCGAAGCTCAACAACAAGACAATGAAGTGGATGATTATACTTATAATTTCTTCCCATTACGCCAATTGAGTGTTCACAAAAATATTCCTGGAGAGAGTACAATTCTCCGGTTATTAATTCCAAACAGCCAAATGGGGACTATTATTGGTGCTAGAGGCGTTAGAATTCAAATGCTTCAACAGACTTTTGATATCCTGATGATCGCTTCCAAATCTTTTCTCCCCGGTAGTAATGAAAGATTGGTTGAATTGCAAGGTACGGTATCAGCTTTATACGATGCTTTGAGAGTTATCAGTCGTTGTTTAATGGAAGATTTTGCTGGTGTTGTGGGAACCCATTATTACGTTCCAAGGCCGAGAGGTTCTGCTTCTGCTTCTGGTTCTGCTTCTGCTTCTGCTTCTGCTTCTGGTTCTTCTGGTCCTGCTTCTGGCTCTGGTGCAAGTGCTTCCATGCCAAGCAATAATCCTGATTCAGCGTCAACTTCAACTTCATCCAATTCAACTTCAAGTACGCGACTCGTTACCACCACTTTAGAGTTTCCCAATGATATAGTGGGTGCTTTGATCGGGAAAAACGGTAGTAGAATTCAAGGGGTCAGAAAAATCCTGGGGGCCGTTATTGGAATCTCTGATGAAGCAGAAAATCTGACTGACCGGGTTTTCACCATTAGTGGGACTACCTACTCAGTGGAAAAGGCAAAGTCTCTTTTGTATCATAATTTAGATAGAGAACAACAACGTAGAGCTCAACTCCGGGATGAGTAAATACACAGACAACAATGACTTCAATTGTATGTACGTTGGTATATTCCCAGGAGTTTAGGTTTAGGTTTAAGTCCTTTCAACAACTGTTTGTTTGTTCATATATTTATCTATATCAATGTACTTATATATCTTCTTTTCATCTGTTATCTGCCCATGTCACAACTGTTGACAACCAACTGGGCCAACTTCTCCAACATCATCTGATCCTCTTCATCGAAACCCCCGACCGCCAAACAATCTATATCGATAACCCCCAAACATTCCCCATTTTTTATCAACGGCACCACAATCTCTGATTTGGTATCTCCATCACACGCAATATGCCCAGGAAATTTCTCCACATCCGCCACCAACTGGGTCACTCTGGTCAGGGCTGCCGTGCCACACACTCCTTTCCCTACTTCAATTGTTTGACAAGCGACTTTCCCTTGGAATGGCCCGAGAATTAACTGGTTCGACACCTTTTCGTCTTGTACATAAAATCCGGCCCAGTTGATTGGAACCTTAATCGAGTGGTAGCCATACCATAAAAGCGATGCACAGTTGGAAAAATTCGCCACCCAATTATCGGTGTCGCCACTCAATGCTTCGTATGATAAAATGATATGTTCCAACATTTCTTTCTTGGACTCATGAATCGAGTTGACAAAATCTGCATGAGCCATTGTGAATGCAACTTGTATTTTACGTGAATGGAAAATCGCAGTTTTTGAAAAACAAGAAAACAAAACCAAGGAACCTGTTACCTGTCACCTGTCACACTCTCGTTTCACATTCGACGACTTCTCTCCCCTTTACTCTCCCTCTCTTTCTCTCTATCTTTCTTCTTCTCTGTGGATCTTCCAAAAATCCCTTGCTTTTTCTATTTCCCTTCCTTCCCTTGTTTATTGTCCATGTTCCATTTGTTCCCCCTTGACAGTTGACGCTTCTTGTTATCGCGTCCATCTCAATGGCATTCGATAGATTCCTACAGTCCAGGGGTATTCAAAGAATTAGAAAAGACGTTCGATATAGATCGCCTTCCTTCGATGGAGAAGTTGATTATCTTAACCTAGAATTAAATGATGATGCTGATACTTTCTACAGAGATCGAAGAGAGAGCTTCAACAGTACCGTGCGATGGGAATTACCGCAAGTACAAGAAGGTCTACTTCCCGATGTACCACTACAAGATCAACAAGATCAACAAGATCAACAAAATCAACCAGATGAAGGTGTAATAGATGATAATTATGAAGACTCTACAGGCCCCCATTTTTTCCCGCTTTTTGATGATGAATCTACCCATTCTAATGAACAGACTATTTACGAGACCTTTGGCTACGTCCCGGGACCTCAAACACCCCTTGAAATAACTGAACCCCTTCGTCAGGAACTCTTGTCGTATGTGTATCTTAATGTTCATGATCGAACACGACGTCAGGCCCTTTTACTGCATCAAGAGCTCATTTCCCCAGAGGATCCTAGTCTTACGTCTATTCAAACTACCAATATTGATTCCCTTTTACAACGACTGCCGGCCACAAAGTTTCACGATAGTTTACAACTCACATACGTCGATACTTGTGTTTTGAAAAGTCATCATTCGGCAAGAAAGTATAAGAATAATCTCAGTATAATTATTGGATCACAGTCTGACACTCTACTAATTGTTGCTTGTAATCTGGAAATTCTCGTACATAAATTTGACGACATTACCCAATTGCCCCGGTCAGATCCTGCTCTAAGATTTGATACAAAACCATTGGCAACTTCAACAACTGACAGACTTATATCTACCTGGCCGTATTTCCCTCATACAATTAACTTTTTGAAGGTAATAAATTGGTTGGGGAGAGAGGCTATGGCTGCTTGTGCTGATGATGGTACATTGATGATTTATAACTGTGATACCATTTTCTCGAATCTCCATCGCAAGCTTACTTCAACTACGCTGCTCAAGATTAATCCTGATTATAGATTAAGACTTGAGTCTTCCGCCTGGGGGTTGGATGCTCTTACGTATATTCATGACAATCAAAGATTTCTGCTTCTAATCCTGTCAGATAACACTCAAAGTATGACTTTGCTCGTCTATCACGAGACTGATCATCAATTTTATCATGTCAAAAGTCATCAAGTGCTTCATAACGTTCCAGATCTCCTGTTCGTTGACCACGGAGTTCTTGGTGATGGACTACATTGGGCAGATGTCAGCTGTGTTCTGATCTCGGGAGAATTGATCGTTTTCAAATTTGAATTCAGGATTTGTGAAGGTCCCATTTTTGAACAACGTCAGGTAGAACCAGATATATTATCTTCAACAGAAACATATTACGTCGATCCCACTCTTCATCACCTTGATTATAACATAGGACCAACTTTCCAAAGATTTATGTTTTACCTGCCTCGTGTTATAAGTCGGGTTCTCTTGAATGAAGATGTTTGGACAACAAGTACTATCAGCCCCAAATTTCTCCATCCGGTTGATCTGTTAGCAGAAGCCTTTGGTACCGCTAGATACGACAAGGAATCGGAAAGAATAATGGCTGAATCACAGTTCTTTAATGAGCCAGATAAAGATTCAAACTCCAGTTCTTTTGGAATTGCTGGTTTATTCCAATACTTTGAAACTCCTGTAGCTTTTATTGGTGGTTCCCATCCTAAATCTGAACCTCTCACTGCCCAAGATGATGATTACAGAAGGTTACATAAAATGTTCGATAAATTCAAAGTTGGTGAATTGAATACGAACGATCAATTACTTATCATCACTACCGCTAAACATGCAGCAATTTTCTTAACTGAACATTTATATTGTGTGGCATCCACTCAACCAATATTTGACCAACCGCTTCCTTTCGATGAAGACTCAAAATATTCTAATCGTATCCTGATTTCTCAATTAGTTCCTGAACTTTCCTGTTTGGTGGCTGTAAGTCAACAGGGACTTGTCCTGATATTCCGCCTCACGGATTATAGAGGTGTAGTGGGAATGAGGCAAGAACACTTATTTCCCAACCCTCTTCTCATGGAGAACTCTGATGGATATAACACGATAACCGGACTTTGCACCAGAAATATAACAGCAAATCCAAGTAATCCTCGTCATGCACTCTATATAACATATCTGAGTGGTCTCGTTCTCACATACCATCTCACTAGCCGCTTTTAGATATCAGATAGTTTTTTTTTGCAGCCGGTGGTGGCACGCACGGGTATGGTACCGCGAGTCGCGTCATCCCCAAAGTAAATAATAATATCATAACAACCACACCATTATTCGTGCTGGAAATTGCAGAAAGACTACAATTAAAGGGTGACCTGTTTATAATATGGATTTGCTCAGTTTGGGTTCTCAGTCCCGAAAGACCGGGTTGAAACCTCGTAAAAATTTGCGGAAAGATAGGTATAATATGGAAGATATAGATGACTTCTTTCAAGAAGATTCTAGTGACGATAGTTATGATGATTCTCAGACTTCAAACCCTACGAAGTCCCAAAAATATACTACCACTACTAAGTCGGAAAGAGATAGTATAGTGGCTAGAAAAATCAATTTCACCGAAGCCGAAACTGAAAAATTTGACCTTAGTCCTATTGGCCCTATTAAGAAACCTAGAAGCTATAGTCTAAAATCGCCACTCCTGGATCAGGGTTCTCCTGACACAAAGATACCCCCAAAAGGTCCTACAGCTCCGGAACCTGAACCTGAACAGGAATACTCTCCAGACATGGATTTTGATGATGATCCGAGCCCTTTTGATTATGATGACCCTAATAATAATATCCTTGATGACCTAGATAATAATCCTGTTCCTGGTGCCCCTCGTTCCCCTATGGATGACGTATCATCTAAATCAATGGCGCTGTTGACAAAAAACATGGCTTTAGGTAAAGTTACTAATTCTAAAAGGATACGGAATCCTAAACCAAGATCCACTACTGGAACCCCAAAACAAACCATGGTACTGGTACAACCTCTGCCTCTACCGCTGCCTCCACCTGATGGTCGTAGACGTAGTAAAAGAAGAAAAATTCCTCCATTAGCATTCTGGAGAAATGAACGTGTGGTTTATACGAGATCGAATGAAGACGATGAAGAAGAACTCGATCCTGATATTACCCTTGTTAAAGATATTAGGAAAATGCCTCTACAGGAAATAGATGAGATCATTAGGGTTGAAGAACCTCAAAGAACACAAGAGCCCCGCAGACGTAAGACTAATTCTAAAAGGTCTAAAAAATCAGTAAATAACCCCAAAAATCAACCAAAAGATGTGGGGTATGATTACGAATCTGACCCAGAAGTTAAAGGTTCTGAATGGTTTGAAGAATCTCGTTTATCAATCCCAGTTTATGAAGACGCTGAAACTGATGCACTTGAAACGAGGCCAGTTGCATTTACTCAAGATTTCGATAAATGGTTGAGTGATCCTCCAAGGTCTTCAGGTTCTTCTATAGATAATTATAAAATTGCTTATATATTTGAAGAAGACCCAAAAGTAGCGGGTGCCTTGATGGAATTTCCGCAAGAAGGTTTCAAGTCCAGTAAAAGTAGTGGTAATTGCATCTACATGTTTCATGTAATAAAAGGATTATTAGAAGTTAACCTATCTAATAACACATTTGTGGTGACAAGAGGTTGCACCTTTCAAGTTCCAAGAGGAAACACTTATGGAATAACCAATATAGGAAATGGGGTTGGTAAAGTGTTCTGTGTTCAAACTATGGTGGCGGATGAATAAACTTATTATACATATATATTAATAGAGAGTAGAAGCTCCGGCATCGCGTTCCATTTCGAACATTCCTAAAATACCACTTTTAATACACGTATTCGAAACGAAGCTATAAGATCGATTTTCATGCATTTATCACTCTATATAGTACATACTTCCTATAATATCATGATCACTTAGTTTTTTTAATGCTTCTTCAACAGGTACGTGATTCATTTAATACTTTACAACCTTGGTATTTTCTCCATCATAATATCCCAAAACTTGAACCTTAAATTCAGATGCTGCCACCCCAAATTGTTTTAATATAAGGGCTTGTGTTACATCTAAAGTATCACCTTTAGTGCATACTTTGAACGGTTCATTCAAAATGATTTTACCGGCTTTAATCTTGGTTGGAATTTTATATTTATTTCTTAAAGTGGCCTCTAAAGAATGGGACATTGGGACGTCTTCTTCCACAGAAATTTCTCCACCTCTCGAATATACTATACCTTCTGGAATGGTGAAATCTATAGGAGCTTTAGTTTTAGCTCTACAATAATCTTGTTTGGAATAAGCATTAAAATATTCTTCAACGGTATTAATTTCTTCATTAGTCAATAATAATCCAACTACACCTTCACAAACTTTTGACAATTGATGTAAGTTATCTTTATATTCCTCTTCTGGAGTATCACCTAAAGCTTTTTCTAAGACTCTTCTCTTTCCTAAAATTAATTTAGAACCAACCCAATCACTTCTAATATCTTGTAATACTGGAGTACGAACATCATCTAATTTTAAAACAAAAACAAACTTATATTCATCTAAAGCGGATCTTACTTCGTCAAAGATTCTTTCTTTGTTATCCTTACCTTTCTTATCGGTTTGAGCTAAGGTAACAAGCTTAGAACGTCTGGATCTAGGCATTTTATTATATACGGTTACTAGTAATTTGAAAAACTTTCTCACTTTATTCTATCTCATCTCTTTAGATCATCGGTTTGTGCACGAAAAGCTCAGATAATATCTCACAGTTACAATAATTACAATAGCTGATGAGGAATTAACAGTGGGGTTGAGCTCTTTAGTCTTTGGCTCTTTCTTTCTTCTCGTTTTCCAGAAGTATGATACAAGGTTATATACGAGAATGATTTATTTAATTCAAAGACGTACCCTTAGGGTGTGGCCAATACTCACATAGCATAAATTAGATTATCTGTAAGCATAATTCAACAATTTGATTGATCGCATCTTCATTGATATCTGAAGGGTGCATTTTCTGTATCTCCTCGAACACACACATTATTTGAGTGATTTCAGATTTCATGCCTTTGCTTAATTCAGATTTATCGTATATGAGAGTTTCAATATATATCTTGAGACCTTGCATCATGGACAACATTGATTCAATCTCCAAATTACTAATGTTGAAACAAAGATAATACTTATAATTACTTAGCATTATTTGGATATTTTTTTTGTCTGTTTCGGGTCTTAAAAACTGATTTATAACATCAATAAAGTCATCAGGACGTAAAGAGCATAATATAACAGTTATGGCCGAGTTGATGGTTTTTGAGTACATGACTAATTTCAGAGATTCAATCAATACCTGGATTGTTTTAATAAGCTGTCCTTTATTAATCAACTGGTCTTCAGAAAAAGAGACTATGTCTCTTATTAAACATACTAACTGGGGAATGTATTGGTTAGTTACATTATCCAATATATCAACGAAGGAACCCAATCCTCCTTTAATATTTTGGATATAGCTACCCAAATTAGGATCCTCCCCTTCGTATTCGTTTGAAATTAGAAACCTGAATGTTTGAATATTTGATGTTTTTAATTGACTCAAATCATTTTTGAAATTATCAGCCGACAAAGCTTCTAAATTGATCGACATAGGATCAAAACACGATTTCGGATCATTATTGAAATACTCCATCGGATCTTGTTGCTTTCCAGAATGCAATAATGCTTTTATTGACGGCTTAACATCTTTTTTCAAAGTTTGAATGTTTTCAGTATATTTGTTTAAAAGTATATCGACGTTTTCATTATTTTCAAAATCATTTTCATTGCCCCATTTCCGAAGTTTTCCAAGTTCCAAGTCTTCGGAAACACTTCTGATTGGTCTGTTAATTCTAATACCCGATGGTCTCAATGGAAGCCCAGAGATACTCTCATAATTCTTTTCATAGGAGTCTTGCTCATTCATCAAAATTATATTTGAACTCGTAATTGGTTCAGGATGTTGAACAAACACGTTTTTTTCTTGGGGCTGCTTTCTAATTTGTGGAACATCGTCAAACACATTCATTAATGAAACGTCTTCCAAACCCCCATCCATGAGTTGATGATGGATTCTATAAATGCTTGCCGGATTACTAAAGGTGTGTTCCCCTACCCAATTATCAAAATATTCAATAGATCCTCCAATTTTACTACTCTGTCTTTTAAGTGAAAACGACTGATCATTCGAATGATCAGTCGAATAATTCTTGGACTTTTGATAGATAGGAAATACCAGACCATCGTCGTAATCAACTGGCCCGTGATCAGAATCGTATGAAATACTTGACTCATCAAAAGACAGGGTATTTGCATCTCTAGGCCTTTTGAAATAGGATACCACTACAACAAACACAGAAGCTAAAACCAAAATCGAAACACCAGTCAATACCAGCTCAAAAGTAACCAATGGAACCACGGTATGACACAAAACGTACCAGAAAGACAAAAATTGCTGAACGTAAGCGCCTTTGGTATTATCATAATAAGATACCCCATGCAATACTGACGTTGTTTGAGGCGAAATTCCAAGACTCGTGGCAGTAACTTCAGTGATGTAATCTATTGTATTTTGGGGTAAATATGGTACGATACCACTAGTTTTTGGGCATATATTACTAATATAATCAAGCGGTTCATCAAATGATGTATCGAATGATGTATCACTTGGGATAGGTAATCCGTTTTCGATGAAAAACTGACACAAACTCTGGAAAACTTCGGGGTTCTGCTGCTGTATGTTTTTATGTAGTAATTGAGCATTAAAATCGTGTACTTGTCTCCCGAAACTATCAATAAATCGGTATATTGACTGTAAAACGGTATAATTCATTGCTGCAAAAAATCGCACACACGAAATACAGGTATCACAGTTTCGATAAAACGTAGAGATAATTGTATAGAGATTATATATTACAGAGTATACGTACAATTTCATGCACAGTGGGCAGAGAGCCCCATGTCTTAAACTTATAGCCAAGTGCTCCGTAAATAATACTTATCGTTATTTATTACTCTATGCTACTACTGCTACTACCAATCACCTGGAACAACAGGACCGGTTGGGGGAGGAATGTTTCTTTGGTATTTAGTACCACCTGGTCTAGATGGTGGAATATAAGGATCAGGATGAGCCCATTCAGCTAATTTAGCTTTTGTGTCTGCAATAACTCGTTCCAATTCTTGGGGATTTGAAACATGTTTGTTAGCATTAAATTGTTGTCTAATTTTAATGGTTTGTTCACGATAAAGATCGAACTTCATAGAATGATCAAATGCAGTTCTTAAGGCTTTTCTGAATAAAGAGCTGACTCTTTTAGTATTAGCCTCTGTGAATGGTAATACTTTAGACATGTTGGATGCTTACTATTGGATTCACAAAATTTTCATTGGTCGCGGGGCGAGTGTGTGGATACCGGCACGTACTCTCTCACACACTATAATCTTTATTGCGTTAACTTGATTTGACAGTTCAATTTTATTTTTACTTATTTCTACAAAATACATAGTACATCTCTGGTAAACTTTCAGCATTTCAGGATCTCCTGTCCATCTCTCGTTGTCTTTTTCAGTCCTAACTGCCTCTAGCTCTGTTCAGCGACAGTCATTAAACTACCGACAAACGATAAAATTAATCTACCTCTAACTTCATTAATATCTTCAGGAACTAACCAAATTAAAGCACCTAATTTTCTGGCAATGGAAATGGCTAACTTAGCATTAGCATACTGTTCTTCTTCCGATAAATTGTCCCCTTGGTAAACAAGATCGTAATCAACATATCCGGGTTTAATACCATGTAAAACATCTAATAAGTAAACTCCACTTGCCAAGGAAGAATCTTTGAATGATCTGATTGTAGTTCCTCGTCCGCCTTTACTTGCTTGAGCGTTGGCCCACTTCAAGATATCAGAATCGGTCATTCCAGTACCTTTACTACTTCCTAATTGAGCTAAGGTACTAGTAATGTTTCTTCTCATGATTTGCCAGACTAAACCTAAAGTTAATAATTTATTACCATCTACAATATCACCACCTTCGATACCGACAAGCGAAAATTTAACTGCTTTACCAATTTCAACTGCATAATTAGCATTTTCTAAAGATTTAAATCTCATTAATGGTTGACCATTAGTTGGTTTTTTATTAACATGTTTGAAACTTACCGATCCTGGGATCACCTTGTCGAAAGCTTGTAATAATACCAACCCGTCTTTTAAATCTTCGAACAATGAAACGATTGGTGGATCGACGTCTAATGAATTCAACCATAAAGTGAAGACTCTGGCTTCTCTTTCACCTTCAGCATCAAATTCTTCAATATCAAGTTTTTCATCTTCTTCAATTGGATCTAATCCTGGATAAGTATTGAATAAGTGAGCTACGAAAGCTAAATTCAATTTTGGATTACCGGCAACTAAAGAAGTTGGAGTTAAATATTTTCTACAGCCAATCTTTTCAGCATGATCCAATACTTTACTAGCTCTTGATAAATGATCAGAAACTTGCAAAGGGGATAAATCACAATATTCTGGTTGCAATTGATTTAATAAGATAGTATAAGCTTCAGCATCACTAACATCAGATGAGAAGTTATTAACTCTTCTCTCACTTTTAGCATTCTTCAAATGATAGTTGAACCAACGTAATAAAATTTGCTCAGGTGGAAGTCTTAAGAACTGTTCTAAAGTTTCATCGTCTTCCAATAATCTATATAATTCTGGATGTAATTTAATATCAACTTTACTCAACAATCCTCTTCTGATGATTTGCCAAATTAAACCTAAGATCAAATGTTCTTTCCCATCAATAATGTCTTCAGTATGAACATTAACGACAACACATCCAATAGCTTTAGCCGAGTTGATAACAATATTGGCATTTTCATTCATTTGAAAGTTGTTCAAGACCTTTCTTTTTGGACCAACGGTGTTCAATACTCTGGTATCAATGGTATCAGGAACAGAGTCATTAATCAACTTCGACAACACCAAACCATCTCTACATTCGTCGAAAATTTGGAAGGTATTGGTGTCAAAAGGAAGCCTATCGCCGACATCAGAATCACCAGCCAAGACAGAATTAATATGTCTAGTGAATTCAATTCTTTCTTCATCATTGATTGTGTGTGTAGTTCCACTGGTCTTACCTCCAATATACGTTTTGTGAGATAAGTTTGCCGTTGGAACCGGAGCGTGGGACTTAGGAGATCTAGGACTGGTTGGAACACCAGACAGAGAAGGAACGCCCAAATTTCCACCAGAATTGCCAGCACTGGCACCGGTATTTTCCTTCAATTTTGCCATCAATTGAACATAATCGTCCAATTCGACTTTCCCAGAAGCATCGACATCGACATCTTTCAACGTTTCCCTCGTTTCATCATAGGAATATTGCCCTTTTTTAGAAACGGCATTGATAACATCCTTCTTTTCTACACTACCAGAGTCCTCAAGATCAATGGATCTGAAATCCTCAATGATTTCAAAAAGCTCTGCCTGTTCGAGAGCCGGGTACTTTTTTTGAAGTTTCAAAACATTCATTGTAGTTAATGAGTTATCCAGATATTCTATTCAGCAAGTCTCCTTTTTGCTGGTCGCGACTGAAGCACTGGGCACTGTAGGACTGTATATGGTCAATTGCACATCTGCGACATCATTTATTTTCCTTGTGGCTGAAGAGAGACAGAGTGTAAGACAGGCAGAAGAAGTGGCAGGCAGAAGAAGTGGCAGGCAAAAGGAGTGACAGGTCATTGGATCAATATGGCGAAGCTTTTTACAAGGGCTAAATGGATGTATGATGACTAGAATTCGTCTCTATTTATTTGGTGGTAGTAGCTGTGGATAGTTGATGTTTTCTATCATCTACGTTATCTGGTCAGCTTATAGACCCTGTATTATGGGTCTTTCTTTTGTCTCTTTTTTGTCTCTTTGCCCTTCTCTCGCTCGGTCCTCACTTCCTCCCAATATCTCGTCTCTATCATTTCGTTCTCGTTCTCGCACGTCCCATATATCACCGATTCCCTTTAATCCAACTTCCACAGTCGCCCAATGACCTCAATCTCCTCCTACAATACTACATCTGATCCTCGAAAAACACTGTTCCAAGAACATGATTTCCTCCCCCGAAATAGCGAAGAAAATGACATGACTTTCGACTCAGAAATGGATATCGAACCTCAATTCATAGTCGAACAAGTCCAACTACAATTCGACCTTCAAAATAAATTGAAATCTCTTCGTGTCCAAAACAATGTCATGTACTTGATCCTAGATCGGGTTATTTTTAAAATTAATCTCGAGAATCCCGCCATCGTCAAAAGGTACCAATTCGCTCACGATAATGTCATAAATAACTGCTGGTTATCACCCAATGGAATGCATTTTGTGGTGCAAGTTAACGCCACAACGTATTACTACTTACATGATAGCTATGATAAGTTCAAAATACTTCCTCGGTTCAAGGGAATTGATATCGTAGACATAGTTTTTCCTCGAGTTAATTCGGAAGATACAATAGAATCAGGGGACTTCCTTGTCCTAAGTAAAGATAATGTCATATACGTATCTCATCTAAAATCTCATTTTGGTCAGGATAATAAAAAAGATGATAAGTATATGAAACAAGTGTACAAATCGACATCTTCGATCACAGGAGTATGTTTCAGTAATAATAATACTCGTATAGAAGTCTTCACTAATACCAGTATTCTACAATGGGATTGTTTTGAGCCTACTGTCAATGAGATCTCGAAACTGTTGAAGTTAGCTCCCCAGCCAGTGGATTTGATGACTAGAGGTGATACCGTGCTGGAATATACTGGTGATATTTATGTATTGATATCTCCTTCAACTAATGATTTAATGACGAACGATATTGAACTAGGGCTTTCGAAAATCTCGAAATTAAACCCTCTAGTGAAACTCGCTAATGAATTTGTAATAACCAAGCATCATCTCTTGTTCCTTTCTCAAAGTCTTACGGAACTTGTGGTATTTTCGAAGTTGTCTCATTCTCCTCCTAAAGTAATCAAATTGTCTCAAAAATTCTTGGGTATAACTGCCGATTATACGTCGCTGACTTTCTGGATGTATGGAAAAGATAGTATCCATGAAGTTATTGTTGAAAATGAACTGGTCAAGGTATGGTACGATTATTATAAAATCGGAAATTACCCTGAAGCTTTGAAAGCTTTGGAATCTTCAACCTCGAAAGATGCTGGTTTCAAGAAGGATAAGGTGCTTGTAAAACAGGGGTATGATTACTTACAGAAAGGAGCCTTTGGTCTAAGTTTCGATGAAAAATTAGATTTATCTCTTATAAGCCTTCAGTCGAAAGGGTTAAAAATTCTTGCTGCACTGTCAGAGCCTTTTGAAAAAGTTTGTCTCATGTTAATGAATTTACAGAACGGTAATCACAGCGTGTTGAATTCTTCTGTGTCTCAAATGCTTTTGATAGATTACCTTAAGGTGAAATTTGAACATCTGAAAAAGCTGGGGAATAAAATTAGACAAGTATCTCTTTCAAGTTGGATTGTAGAACTCACACTAAGGAACCTTTATAGCCTTGAAAATGACACTGAAACTTTGAATACAATTTTGGCAGAAACTGATAATAAACTTGATGTGAAGAAGAAACTAATCAAAGAGTCAAATGATGAGTTTCATAAGTTTTTGGATAACAACTACAAATATCTTGATAAAGATACAATATACCAAATTATCAATGACCTCAATTATCAATCTAAACTATTCCATTTTGCGGAGCTTAATCATGATTACGAATATATTTTGGAACATCATGTTGTATACGAAGAATGGGCAGATTGTTTAAAGATTTTGGTCAAAATGTATGCAGCAGGACACCATGATTTCGAAAGATCCTTATTGAAGACTTCGTCCGTCTTACTTCTTAACTATCCTTCGGGAACCATCGATGTTTGGTTGAAATTTTCTAACATGAATTATCAGAAGCTTCTTCCAAGCCTTTTGATCTACAATAAGAAAAATAGTGGAAGGATACTTGCTTCTGAGAATTTCAGTATCAAGTTCTTATCGAAATTGATTTTCCTGAAGAGTATAAGAGATAGTACCATCAACAACTACTACCTACTGCTCTTGATTACCTATTCTGCATCTAGTGATGTTGATAGCGATCGAAAGTTCATCAATAAGCAAGTTTTGAGACTACTCAATTATATAAAGCTAGACTCTAGATTATATGATTCAGGATTTATCTTGAGACTTTGTCTTGAAAATAAGCATATAGAACCTGCCGTGATGATTCTCGTACATGATTTGAGACTTTTCGAACAAGCTCTCAGTCTTACCATTGAATTTGATTTATCAAATTTGGCTACTTATGTTCTTGAAAAATTCAACGACTACGTCGATAATAATCTCGAAGACGAGAACGAGAATACCATTGATCTCGATTTAAGTTATCGGCTTTCCCACAACCGTACGAACAAATTTGTGGATATCAGTAAAAACAAACTACACCATGAGAACTTTACCAGGGGAAAAAAGTTATGGATCATGTTCGCTAAATACTTGATCGATGGGCTTATGAAAGGCAAGCGTTTTGAATTTGTTCCTGAGGCTGAGCCAAATGGGGTCCATGATGAATCCAAAAATACAGAAGTAAGACCAGATAAGGGCAATGTCGTCAATGATATGTTGAATGATATGGCAGGGAAGAAGGAAGATAATGATAATGTTCTAATAACCCTGACCAAAGCAAACAGTGTTTTGAAGTTCCTTCTTGATTCCTCTTTCAATGCTACAGTCAATTCAACTTTCGTAAACTTGAAAGATCTTCTTCTGTTATTCCCTGAAACAATTATGGTGAATAATTTTAAGGACGAAATAATCCGATCTTTGAATCAGTATAATAGTAAAATTAATCAATTATCTATTGAAATGAAGGAGTCATTGGTAATTTCTAATAAACTCAATGACCAAATCAAAGAATCAAATAATCAGGTTAAAAACGGGAAAATTTTTACTGTTATTCAACCGGGTGAACCTTGTAGTTTTTGTAACAAGATACTAATCAGCAAGAATTTCGTTGCTTTCGTAAACTGTCATCATAATTTCCATAAAGAGTGTTTAGTAAAGTATTATTTATTGGTTAAGGGAGATTACCGATTCCGTAAAGTTTTCCAAAACTTCAAGAAACTGAATGGTTCGGAAACCAACAAGAAAGAATTGGATGACATCATGCTAGCTGAGTGCTTGTTGTGTAATGAAAGTAATCTCTTGACTATAGATAATAATTTAATTGACCCACTCAAAGATAAAGAAGATATAGATGCCTGGGAAGTCTAATAGCAGCTGTGTACTGAAGTGGTATTCCTCTGATTTATTCAGTATAGTAAGTACATCGATGCCTTTTTTCACACAAGTATGGTGTAGAATAAATTCACAAATATTAAAATGTTTGCGTATATACCATGGACAACTGATACCTGAAAACTCTTCATGCTAGACCAGCTTATGGAGTAGCAGTGCAAGGGGGTTAATAAGTACACATTGTCAAATAATGCCGTTTAAAGAAGATGAAGAGACGACCAAAAGACCATCCAGAAAATAATTGGTGATCCATTTATCTTAGCTCTCTGGTAAGAAAGGAGAATATATTATGTATGATGATTCGGGTAGCATATTTGTTACACGAGCTTAGCATTCATTTTTCGAAAGTTGTAAATTAATTTATAGAGTCTTGCCAGTTAGAGTGTCTACAGCGGCTGTTTTTCTTTTTATTACTTGATATAGATAAAGTCATAGTTATACAATGTCACGACGAGATAAATGTTCACTAGATAATATTAATTCCTAATTGAGTCTTTATTAGTAGAACCCACCTTTGAATCCATGATATCGTGATTGTTAGTGATTATTGTAGGTATTTTTTTTTGTTTTTTTCTTTAGGGTATAATGGGTACTTCCATAAGAATTATGAGGGAATGTTCGATGACTAATAATTGGTGGCTTCTTTGGGATACGTCCAGCGTTAGATCCGTTCTGTCCGCCAAATTAATCCAGTATGACTTCAATTTGAACATTTCCTGATGCCATCTTAGATTCATGATTCGTCCGATAAGCTTCGTTCCGATGTTAATATCCTTTCCACTTGACTTTCCAATGGCGGGCTGCATC